>PVLC010034171.1:0-17065 GCA_004027655.1 Graphiurus murinus
TTGTAATCCCAGCATTCGGGAGGCTGAGACCGGAGGATACGGGTTCGCGGCCAGCCTCAGCTACCTAGTGAGGCACTCCGCAACTTAGTGAGACTCGGTTTCAAAATAAAGAATAAAAAATAGGGCTGGGGGTGTAGCTCGGAGGTAGAATGCCCCTGAGTTCAATCCCCTGTACCGCAAAAAAAAAAAAAAAAAAAAAAAAAAAAAAAAAAAAAAAAAAAAAAAAAAAAAAAAAAAAAAAAAAAAAAAAAAAAAAAAAAAAAAAAGAAATATAGATTTGAGACTCTTAGATTGTAGAGACGTTTGTTAATGTAATTAAGATAAAGGCACCTCAAATGGCCTAAGGGAAACTCTCAGTGATAAAACTATGAGAACACATAGATTTGTGACAAATGCTTCTCAGAGAATGGAACCTGAGGACATATTCAAGGAATTGACAGTATTATAATTGATTCTGAGAGAGACTTTAAACATAGCAGAGATAAAAATTGGACCATTAGTATACATGTCATTATTATTGTATATTTGCATATTATCTGTTATTGAAAGAAGATGTTTTTAAATAGTATGTATATCAGTTCATATATTAGTCACTAATTCTTATTTTTACATACTATGTATATTAGTAAGAGTGTCTAAACCAGCAGTGCTTTGGCACTGATTTAAATTTTCTTATGAAATAATTATCAATTGCATTCAACTCCCCAGGTGCCTGAGTTACATCATCTGAGGGAATATTTCAGGCTATAATTTGGAGGCGACATTGAGATGTATGGAAGTTTTTCCATGCCCTACTTGAGAATTGTCACACATTTCCCATGCTATGTAAAATGAAATGATTATTACAAATAGGACTCTTCAAGTCCAAATGCAATGGATATGGCCTAGTTTTCAGTTTTTCCCTCGCAATAACAGGGTTAATGTTTTTGGAAAATATTTTTTAAAAACTGCAGAAGTTGCCATTACATCAAAAATCAACTTGGTTACTATTAAAATTATATTTAACAGAGTTGCCATATCCAAGCTTCTATTTTTCTGTTGGTTATACACAGATGTGGATCTGAAGGAGGAAGTGTGTGACTTTCATCTTGTCTTGATTATTTTATGTTGATTACAAATTATATAGATGGAAGGAATGTGAAATAAAGTGTAATGAAGGCCAAGAAAAGAAGGGGATAGCAGTTCAATGGCTGAGAAAACTAGTTTTGGATTTAGTAAGACACATGTTCAAATGAGAATCCCTCAACTTATGAACTATGTGACCCTGGCCAATTTATTTAACTTCCTCAAGTCTGTTTCCTGATCATAAAAGGTTTATTAATATTCTTATATTGCAAGATTATTATGAAAGTTAAGTAAGAAAATATAAAGTTTTTGTCACAGTGTCTTTTTTTTAAATATAAAATTGGTGCATTGTAAACATACATCTTTGTTAGGTACAAGCTGATAAAGGCATATATGCACACATTTCTCATTTAATCCCTTCCCCAATTCCCACCCCACTCCTTCGCCCTCCCTCCTTCTCAAGTTCAATTTAGTAATTGACCTTGATATATTTATGAGAGTACATCGTGTGCATTAGGGTGCCCCCCCACCCTCCCCTGTCCATCCCCTTCGGTTAAGTTAACTTCTTTGCTTATTGGGGGTCTCTCCTTTTTCATCTGGAGACCCTCTTATACCTCATCTTCTCCCTAGCATCTGCATATTAGGGAGAACATATGCTTTTTTACTCTTTGTGTCACAGTGTCTTGAACATAGTAAACACTCAAGTATTCTACTTGATCAGTTATGTTATTACTTATCTTCATCATCATCATCATAAGGAAGCACTCAATTATTAGTAGTAGTGGGGTTATTATTATTCTTAGTTATTAAGAAAATAAATAAAATAGATATGGTAGTGCTTACCTGTAATCCTGCCTATTCTGGAGGCTGATGCAGGTGGATTGCAAATTGGAGGGGAGCCTGGGCAACCTAGCCAGACCTTGTCTCAAAATAAAAATTTAAAAGGGGTTGGGGATATACATCAGTGGTATAATGCTTGCCTAGCATGCATGAGGTCATGAGTTCTAGGCTCAATACATATATAAATGAATAAATAAATAATAAAACAATTGATCTGTGATAATCAATACTTATTTTTAGCAAATTACAACTCAGTGTACCTTCGGCCTACTCCTTCCCTAAGAATGAGCAGTATGCTTATAGATTTGAAGACATTTTGAGGAAATGTTGTACCCATTGGGCTATATAAGGTAGCATTTGAGGCTGAGCTAAGGAGAGCAAATGGGTTGGCATATTCTCTCTTGAAACAATATCCTCACTCCAGGATGGATAGGTGAATGATACATATTTAGGACAAGACTTATGGAGAAAACTCAACTTCTTTGATTCTGGCTCATGGCATGAGCTTTCTACTTCAGAGATACACCCCAGTCTATTTTTATTTTTATTTTATTTTATTCTATTCTATTTTATTTTATTTATTTGAAACGGCGACCTGCCAAGCTGCTCAGACCCTTGCTAAGTTGCTGATGCTGGCCATGAACCTACAATCTTCCTTCTTCAGCCTCTCAAGTATTGAGATAACAGAACTGCGCCATCACACCAAGTGTTCCTGCTTCTTTTGACCAGCTAGGTATGGACTTGGTTTGGATACAGGTGATTAATTTTTCTTTTGTCAAAGATCCTGAGTCTCTTTCCCCATATTATTAAAAATACTTTTAAAGACAAAACCTTTTGTGGAAAGAGCATATTCTGATTTGTAAGTTTCCATTTGTAAGTTAAGTGGCAGTTCCCTTTAAAAACTATATAAATTAAGTGACAGTTCCCTTTAAAACTATAGTATTTGTTACATAAGCACATTCCTTTTGAGCAGAATCTTGGGGACTCACAAGATTCTTGCCAGAATCAAGGCAGTGTTAGCCTAGAGCAGACGCAGAGACTCACTTTCTAAGAGTGAGTAGAGGAGGGGGCAAAATGTAGGAAAAGATCTTGGGGGATTCTCCATGTTGGAGGAAGTGAGAGGTAAATAGGACCTCAGAGAGGAATCCTGCTGACTTTGGGGCTTTCTCTGCCTCCACCACCCCCAACCTAGTAACCACTAGTGATTCCTTGACTTCGACTCCAATTTTGCCGAACTGCCGCCTCCGCCAGTTGCTGCCAAGGTAGCGGTAGCTACCATTGGTCAAGATACACAAACGGAAGGCGGACAGAGACCAGGCCTGGCGTAGTAACGCCAGTGGTCTTCATGGCCAGCAAGAGCCGCCTAGCCAATGTCTATGCGTTGAAAGAAGATGAACAATGGGAGGACCTCGGCGCCGGGCAAGTGTCAGCGACTTACATCGAGCGGCTCCAGGGCGTGTGTCTGATTGTTCAGTCAGAGTCAGATGGCTCACTGATTTTACAATCCAAGATATATCGAAACGTGACCTACCAGAAACAACAGGAAACGCTAATTATTTGGTCTGAAGCTGAGAACCATGGCTTAGCACTAAGTTTCCAGGACCCAGCAGGCTGCCAAGAAATCTGGGAAGAGATATGCCAAGTACAAGGTAAAGATCCCACTGTCGAAATCACACAACAATGTTTGGATGAATCAGAACAACCTAATGAAATACCGCCAAACAGTAATCTGGTTGAGCTGCCGATCTGTGAACTCAATAAACTTGAACAAATTGCTAATTTATTTACTAGGGCTCTTGCTTCACCTATCCATAAGGAAAGGCTGGCTCTTATCTTGGAAAATGAAAATTATATTAAAAAACTACTGGAGCTATTCCATACTTGTGAGAACCTACAGAACACTGAAGGATTACATCATTTGCATGAAATTATCAAAGGGATCTTATTTCTCAACAAGACTTCCCTATTCGAGATCATGTTCTCTGATGAATGTATCATGGATGTGATTGGCTGCCTAGAATACGATCCTGCTTTGGTTCAGCCCAAACGACATAGGGAATTCTTGACCCAAAATACAAAGTTTAGGGAAGTTATACCAGTAACAGACTCTAAACTTAGGCAAAAAATACATCAGACATACAGAGTGCAATACATTCATGATATTCTGTTTCCTATACCATCCATATTTGAAGAGAACACCCTATCTACTCTTACAACTTTTATTTTCTTCAACAAGGCAGAGATAATTGATATGCTGCAGGAAGATAACCTATTTTTGTTTGAAGTTTTTTCACAATTAAGGGATAAGACTACCAATGATGATAAACGACGTGAACTGTTATTTTTCTTCAAGGAATTCTGTGCATTTTCCCAGACACTACAGTCTCAAAACAAGGATGCACTCTTCAAAACATTGATACAACTGGGAATTCTTTCTGCTCTTAAAATTGCAATGTGCATGGATGATTTCCAAATAAAGATAGCTGCTACGGATATTTTTGCTTATCTGGTGGAACATAGTCCAACCATGATCCGAGAATCTGTACTGGAAGAAGATCAGTCTAGTGAAGATGATGAACTTTTCATTAACGTAGTAATTGGACAAATAATCTGTGATACTGATCCTGACCTCGGAAGTGCCATTAATTTGATGGGACTTCTTCGTTCTCTTCTTGATCCAGACAATATGCAGTTAACACCTGATGAATTTGAAAGAAGTGAATTTCTCAATTTCTTCTATAGATGTTGTATGCATAACTTGACAAGACCTCTTTTGTCCATCAATTCAGAAGATGGGGGTGAAGAGGATTCTACTGAATCTGATGAAGACAAAATTTGTTCCAATAATTATCAAAAAGCACAGCTGCTTGAATTAATTTTAGAATTGCTCACATTTTGTGTACAAAATCATACACATTACATAAAAAACTACATTTTGAGCAAAGACTTGCTAAAAAGAGTCTTGATGTTAATGAATTCAAAGCATACCTTCCTGGTCTTATGTGCTGTTCGTTTTCTGAGAAGGGTGATTGGTATTAAAGATGAACTTTATAACCATTACATTATCAAAGGAAATCTTTTTGAACCAGTTGTTAATGCTTTTCTGGCTAATGGGACTCGGTATAATATGTTAAACTCTGCTATTATTGAGCTTTTTGAATACATAAAATTAGAAAATATCAAGCCTCTTATTACATATATAATGGAAAAGTTTTATAAGGCTTTTGAATCAATTGAATATGTTCAGACATTTAAAGGATTGAAGATTCAGTATGACGAAGATAAAGACAGAGAAAATCAATTAAGAAGTAGTTTACATTCTATACTATATAATAAAATATTTCGCAAAAGTGCCAAAGTGGAGGAGGTGAAGGGAGAAATGTGTTTTAAGGAAAATACAAGAGAAGCAGTTATGCCACCATTGGAAAATGACTCTCTTGAGAATTACGATAAAAGTACAGATACTAAAAAAATAAAAGAAAATGAAGAAAAAGTAGACCTTCCCAAAAGAACATCTTCTGGTATCTTCAAATTGTCTTCATCTTGTTCTGGTGGTGGTGGGAATGGAATGAGCAGCCCACACAGTAACAATATTGTTGGTTTAGTGGATTATCCAGATGAAAATAATGAAGAAGATAAAGACCAAACAACCCCCAGAAAAAGACCTCATCTTAGCTCATAAAATTATTATGGGACATCCTCAACAGCTGTTTTATATCAAATTCTATAAATGTCAATAAGCCAAAAATTCTGATTCCAAAAGCTTTCTCATATGAACTTTTAAATATACAATAAATGGCAAATATGATGAATTAAGAGGGTTTAATTCTGTAAAAACGAAACTTCCCATAATAAATACATATAATAAAAAAATTAATCAGCAACTGAGTGATAACTTCTTACCATGAAAGTTTTAGTTTGGAGGATGGTTTGAGAGAAGAAAACACCTTGATGAAACAATATTTCTATAATTTTGACCCAAAAGTATATATTAGAAACTGTAACAATCTAGTTGACAGCCTATAACATCAATTACACAAAGGGTCTGACTGTGGTATTCTTTCCTTCAGTTGCATTTTTGAAAGAAGTTTATATGAAAACAAAGACAACTATGAAAAAAAAGTTTGGCTCTTCAAACATTTATGTGAAGATTTAACAAAATATTTGCCTTATGAATAATTGGGGGAATCAACTTTCAATATGTATTTTCACAAATAAAACATCTGGATTCAAAATGTGCAGTTGTTTATATAACTTTTTTAAGAAAAGAGATACAAATAATTGCTCTGGTAGTTTCTCCAAAGTTTTATCTGGGGCCTTTAGAGAGAGTAGAAGATTGTTTTTAGGTGTCTAGATTGTGAAAATTATTTCCTGATTTATTAATGATGTTTGTCCTTTCCAAAGCAATAGGTACATTTTAGAATATATTTGATAAAAACTAATATAAAATAGTGCTGAATTAAATGATATTTAATAGCTAGTGTCGGGGGCCTAGACTGGCCAGCTGGACCTCGTCTCTAGATGGCGCCTGGCAGAGTGCCAGAAGCAGCTGCAGGTGAATAACATCCTGGGGCTGTGCCACGCCAGAGTGCATGCACCAGCACGCCCGACTCGTGGCCGGGCCAGGTGAGAGCTGTATGAGACACCTCGTGGCTTAGGCCCTGAGCAGCTTTAAAAGCCTCCACCTCTCGCCTAGAGAAAGAGCTACTGGGGAAAGGCTGGTTGGGAAGTTGGCTGACTGGGTTGCTGGGAGAAGTTCTGGGAGGAAGTGGTTGGGAAGAAGAAGCGGTTGGGAAGAGGTTGGCTGGGTTGCTGGGGAAGTCCTGGAAAGAAAGATTGTGGGTTGCTAGTGGAAGACGGGTTGCTAGAGAGAGGGGTTATTGGAAGTCTGTTGGAAAAGCACTATTTGGAAAGATGACTTCTGTACTGTGTTTGTTACTGCTTGAGCAGTGCCCTTGATCCCAGAAAGACAGAGATATAATAAAACAGGTTCGAACCAGCAACATTCAGGCAGCGTCTTTTGTTGGGGCCTCATGGCCTCAGCCTGGGGTGCCCGATAGCTAGAAGCCATGTTGAACCAAGAAAATGTTACCTAAATGTCAAAGTCAGATACAGGATGTGAAAGCCAGGCATGGTGGCGCACGCTTTTAATCCCAGCATTCGGGAGGCTGAGACCAGAGGATCCGGGTTCATGGCCAGCCTCAGCTACCTAGTGAGGCACTCTGCAACCTAGTGAGACCCTGTTTCAAAATAAAGAATAAAAAATAGGGCTGGGGGTGTAGCTTGGAGGTAGAATGCCCCTGAGTTCAATCCCCAGTACCACACACACACACACACACACACACAAATATGGCATGAAAAGTCTAGAAAGAGTATATTCCTAAACCAATAAAAATAATTTCATCAGATATAAAGTCTACTAAAGTGTGGTCATGACCTCAGGATATATGATTATAGTCCAGAGGACACAACACAGCAGGAAAATTGCATTTATAATGTAATAGGATTATTCATGTTGTGATTGTATGTCAAAAAAAGTGGTTTGTTAGAAAAGCATTTCATGCTTTCCTTCTGGCTAGACTGTTATGGGGACAATGGGGACAATTATCCATAGTACACTCATAGTTTGTTTTTAATATATATATATATATTTTAGTCCTTATTTTGGTGAAAGTTCCTCAGTCCTTTAACAGAAGAGCAATATACAATTAGACCAAGAAGAAAATTTCTGCTTTGATGTTATTTCTGTTTATTCTTTCATCAGCTAGTTTTAATCTGTCGTTAAAAAGGGACACTAGAGGAGGAATATATTTACAGTTCTTCCTGTATTTTCCCCAGTGAGTTTGTAAGAAAACATGCAAAAGGGCATAAGTATAATGGGAAATAATGTGCGAAGAAGAAGAACAACAACAAAAATATATAGGAATTCTATTGATCTGTGTGACTTCTATGAGCCCAACAAGTGCTGTATGTATGTCACTATCACTGTGAACTACTTAACTACTTTATGACGTGAGATTATAATGTTCTGATAAATGTATAAAAAAAGAAAAAATTCTAAATGAAAATGCTAGCATTCCATTTCCCTGCAAAAATCCTTCTATGATTCTCACTTCTAATATAATATCTAATCTCTATCATTTATCATGATATGACCACATTGTCCCTTTTCTAGCCTCAGCTGCTTAATGTTAGGGGAACCAGTATGACAAGAAAAATGGTACAAGGGCAAATTGCCTATCATATGACATAACCTACTATTAAAGGAACATTTAAGAGGGCAACAAAACTCAGAAGAGCAATCCTTACTGTCTACACACTGAGTAGAAAATTGACCAAAATGTTCAGTCTTTCTAGTTGTAGTGTGTGGGGAGATTCCCTGTCAAGAATGTTTAATTTCATCTTTAAGTTTTTACAAGTAATTTTAAAAGGACCTTGAAGTAGGTTACTTATGCTATGAAAAGAAGAAACAGTTAAACAGTTTGAAATGGCCCTGGTTTTACCATAACACCTAGACAGGATTTTTTTTTTTTTGGAAAAATGCCCTGAACTCATCAAGGTTTTGTCTTTCAGTACATGACTTCCAGAACTTTTTTTTTTGCTTTAATGACTTTCTAAGCACACAATAAAAGGGGAAAGTAATAGAACCCATAAAGCAAGAGCTTTATATTCAGACAGCCCTTGATGAAAATATAAGCTCTGATACTTTTCAGCTTCATGACTATGTCCATGACATTTTCTGTGACAATTTACTTATTTTTTCCACTAGCCACGATTTTTCTAGCTTGTCTTAAGAATTGAAAACTATATGCAAATTACCTAAGTAATATTTAGCACTCAAGAAATCACCTTTAAACTCATTATCAATAGCAGCAGCAGTATAATCAGTATAACCTAAGAGAATGAGGGAGAAAGCCACCTATACCCACTTATATCACTATGTTCATAAATTAATAATCTTATATTTGGATTGAATTGGAATGAATGAATTAAAAAATTAGTAAGTTTGGTTCTGGTTGGCAAAGTTTATACACATATGTTGTGTCCTGCTGGCACACAAATGAAATAAAAACAGGAAAGTAGAAAAAAATAATCTCAGAGAGCAATGAAGACAAAGTGGATTGGTGTCTGGTATGTTCACTATGAAATGAGAGATGACAGGTGGAAAAAGTAAAATTGAAATTAAGAAAGTAAGAAGAGAAGTGGGAGGGAACTGAAGTTTTCTAAGAGTAACAGAAGTCATTGAGCCTTATTCCCTCCATGCCTGATCCCAAAGGCAGAACAGTCAACTAGAATGTATCCCTAAATAACAGACCAAACCTTTTGCTGAAGCAAGTGAAATGACAAAGTTGAGAAGCCTGATATTGTTGTTATGCCTTAGAGATAAACAAGCTTTTCTCTGTAGATTTTCTTTAGTTTGGGTCTGGAATGGTCCCAAAAGGCCAATGTGTTCAAGGTTTGGTCCCCAGATTGGCACTATTGGGCAGTAGTGGAAACTTTAAGAGATTAGGTCTACTGGGAGGTCTTTAGGTCATGGGGGAATGCCCTTAAAGGGGATAATGGGACCCAGCATCTTCCTCTTCCCCCCTTTGGCTTTCTAGCCATGAACTGAGCAGTTATACTTTGCCACACACTACCCTTGTGGTGTGCTGCCTTACCACAAGCAACAGGGCCAACTCATTATAGACTTGTCCCTCTGAAGCCAAAAAAATAATACTTTTGTATTTATAAGTTAATTCTCTCAGATATTTCTTACAGTAACATGAAACTAACTTATTACAAGGGTGTTATATAATTTAAAATTCTGAAAGTTTACAACCCCTAAGGTACAACAGTGTTTTGGGGAAAGAGATGTGTTAATCCCAGCACTCTTACCCAAAAAGTACAATTCTGAGAGTACAAATTGTACCCTAAGAAAGAGAGATTTTACAATGTGTTGAGTTCCTTCAAGTGGTGCCTACATTGGTCAGGGAGACAGGAAGGAAATCATTGCAGGTCAGCCTTAAGGTTCATTAAAATAATTAAGCCTACTCCTTGTTTTAAAGGGTTTGCCTAAGGGGCAGTCAGTACCTTCTTGTTTGTATGTACCGCCCGCTGGTGGGGAAGGATGGCATTAGTCTTCTCCATGGAATAACTGAGATTTGGGCTGAGCGAGGGTAAAGTGGAGGAAATGGATCTGCTGCTTCAGATAGACCTCTGAATAAGATAAAGGAGAATGGTGGCCAGATTAAACAGCTATCTAGTCAGGGATGGCAGTCATTGAAAATGAAAGTGCTTGCAACAATTCTAGAGAATTGCACAAGAATGTAGTCTTTAGTTAGGAAAAGGCTTCAGAGGCAGTTCTGATAGACAAAGGTCAGTAATCACCCTCCCTTCCTGTATAACCCAAGGTGCTAGGTCATTGCTCTTTCTTCATGTATACATAACCAAGTGTTCCAGTCCAGTAACTATAACTTTGATCTTTATTTTTCAATCATACTTTCCACTCATCCAAAATTTTATCTAGAAGGATTGGTTAAAAGAGGGACAATTATATTCTTATACAAGGTGACCAGAACTAAGTTCCAATCCTGCAGGCCCCACTCTTGCCGTCCTGCTAACCACAGGATATACCAATCAGAATGGCCTGAGGAAAATAGGCATCATGCCCAAGAATGGTCAGGACATAATTCTAAACTTTCAAAATAAGTCTTTATAATTTCCTTCCCCTTTAGTCCTGATCACTACTAAGTGAAGGCTAAGAGGGAGTGATCCTCTTCTGGGAATGACCAAATATTCTTATTTGGATGTAGAGTTTCTCAACCTCACCTTGATTTAAATTAGTTAGTATGCTTTTATTGGTGCATTATAGTCTCACATCATAGTGTATTCATGTTGACAGTGACATACGTGCACATTTTGCTTTAGACAACTGATTGTTGTGGGGGCTATACATTGTAGGTTATTCAGCAGCATTCATTAACTCTACCCTGTAGATGCCAGCAGCACATGCCTGTAATTCCAGCTTTTGGGAAGATAAGATGGGAGGATTGCAGGTTCAAATCCACCCTCAGAAACTTAGCAAGACCCTGGGCAACTTAGTGAGACCATGGTTAAAAATAAAAAATAAAAAGGGCTAAGGGTATCACTCAGAGTTAGAATTCTCCTGGGTTCAATTCCTAATACCACAAAGAATATATACAGAAGATGTTAAATATCTCTTTAGGGGAGAAATCACAATCCATTTTTAACAAAATATTCAAAGATGTGCAGAGCTAGATTCATGCGCTTGTTTTGCATGGTGCATATTGAGTTCAATTCCACTAGCCTGAGCCACCTTCTCTCTTTAAAAGCCTCTACTTTTAAAGGCCAAGTACATGCAAGGGTCAGTTATATAATGCACATTTTGTGAAAAGAGAATGGGCCTTGTCTAGAACTACAATGATCTTAGTTTTGCCCTTTATTACAAGTATTATTATGGCATCTTATTTTTTGCAGTTATAATACTAGTACTTGTCTTTGAAAAATATTTTTATTGATGCATTATAGTCGCACGTCATAATGTCGTTCACAGTGATGGTGACATAAATGCACACAGTACTTGGTGGTCTTTCCACTAGCTTGCTGCCCACTCCTCCTTCCCCATAAAAGATATTGAGATTGGCATTGGTATTCTCACATATGTACATACTTTCAATGGAAATTATTCCTTTATTTTCCCTCTCCCCCCCCTCCCCAAGACCACCTCCCTTCCTCCACTGGAGTTTTCCCTTTATTATCTAAAGTTACTCTTTCATCCCAATTACACCTTAGCTTTCGCATATGAAAGAAAACATATGACCCCCTTCACTTTCTGTGACTCGCTAATCTCACTTAACAATGTTCTCCATGTCCATCCAGTGCTTCCAAATGTCATGTTAAGCTAATATGCTTGAATTTTCCTCCACAAAAATATGATACTTTGCCAACCAGTGTCATCACAGGAGTTGCTAAAAGTGGCAATTAGTATCTGAAGTCAAGAAAAATAAAATAGCTAAGTTCACTATGTTCCAAGAACTGTGCTAAGTACATTACATATATGTATGTGGTGGGTGTAATTCAATAATAATAATGGAGGTCCATTTCACCACTTTATTTCACAGGCCCTCTAAGCTATAATTTAGTTGCTTATTTGAGGAAAATGTTAGGAATAAGGGTCTACTTAATTTGCTACAAATACATTTCAGCTCCACTGAAGAATGGTGGCTTGAAATAGAAATTATATCCAATTTTATAAACCTTGAAATTAAATTTCTTGTACTTCGGAATGTATGAACTTAGTGTTCTAGCCACTAGAAATGCATCGATTCATGTTCCTTTCTAGGTTTCTATTGGATAGTTTCAGTTCGCTTCCCCTTTCCCTTTATTACATTGGAAATTAGTCTTTCTATTCTAACTTCTAAATTGTAACATGCATACTTCATTTTACACTGACTAAATTTAATTAGTCTGTCCTTACTTTGGAAAAAAAGAAACTTATTTTATATCTATCACCTCTCTAGACTGTTACATATGATTGTTGTTTTAAAACGTTTGACATGCTTACCTGTTTTTACTGCAATGTTTTTTGGTCTCCAAATTGTTTGAATCAGAAGCAATCCCAGTTTGAGATACTTTCTTTTCTCCGGCCTACTATTGCAACTAAATTGAGCAATTATGTGAGTACTGTTTAGAGAAAACTACTTCTGTTGGACAGTTACTAAGGCAACCCTCTGGAGAAGAAAGAGGCTGAGGAACCTGATAAGCTACGCAATGAATTTGCAATGTTTCTACTATATGCATTTTCAAACATAAACTTCAAAATCCAAATAGTACTTTAAGAGATTTGACAGTGTAAAATATATAATATTTTGGTGTGTATTCAAAGATTGTAAAATATCAAAGATTAGTAGTTTCTATTTTAATACCCCAAATAAGTTATTCTGTGAATAGCTATTCATAATTTATTTGAGGATAGTCATACAAATGTATTAATTTTTGTATGATTTCTATTGATGCTAAATAATAAGATTCATTAAATGTAAAATATATAACATTATGATAAAATCACATTATGTTAGAGTGTAGAAAATACATGTTTCATTTTGATAAATATATTTAATAATAGAATTATACAGTGATATCTATTTTCACTAATATTTTAGACTTAACTGAAAAGGGTATTGTATGGAATGTGGATAAAGAGTGGCTAGGTTGGTGTCATTACTGAACTGTTTTCTACCTATTGAGCTTCAGATCATTCACATAATCTCTGAATCTCAGGGTACTTATCTCCAAAATAATCCTATTATGAATAATAATGTAGATAAAATTTTAAAATACCATAGGATATTGATGAATATTATCTACTTAATTATTCTGACACTGTACAAATTACTTTTAAACCTGGAGTGTTTGGGCCATAAGTCAGGGAAGGCTTGAAGCCACTAGAAGCTGGAAGAGGCAAGATATAGATTGTCCCTTAGTCTCTAGAGGAAGTATAGGTCTACTGACATCTTAATTTCTACCCTGTGATATTTACTTTTGGACTTTTGGCCTCTAAAATTGTGAGAGAATAATTTTTGGTTGGTTGTTTTAGGTAATTTGTTATAGCATTCACAGTCAAGGAATGCATTTTATAACAATTAAAATATAATTAAAGTAGCAATGAAATATAATTCTGCACATATCTCATGGGTAAAGATTTAAAACCTTTGTGAAATATGGTAATGGGAGGAAAGTTGGGTACTTTTATTTTATTCTACTGCAATTTGTAAGAATGTATAGAAATAACATTTAAACTTTGATTCAAATATTTTCTTAGAATTTCTTGCTAGAATATTTAAAACTCATGAGGTAATAAATGTATTTCAGATTTATTGCAGTGCTGTTTAGAGTAGCAAAATCTGGAGGCACCCAAGTGTGAGAGGAATTAAACATTACAGTATAGTATAGACAATTTATAGAATCACTTTCTTTGTTCTTCCTGGGGATTGAAGCCTGGGGCATTCTGCTTCTGAGCTACACCCCAGTCCTTTTTTGTTTTTGAACAAGGTCTCGCTAAGTTGTTGAAGTTAGCCTTAAACCTGTGATCCTCCTGTCTCAGCTTCCCAAGTACAGGGATTACAGATGTATGCCACCACACCCAGTTATAAAATCCTTTAAAATGAGTCTTTTTTCTAAGTTTCAGCTGAAATCTTAACATTGGGGGGAAAATGGTTGTCAAAGTGAGGCATTAGTCTCTTTATGCAGATCATTAGAAGTTATGTGAAAATTTTTTGTGACTCTTATCCCACACCTGAGTCTATGAGGTTAAAATAGAAATTAGGTAAAGATAATTTATTTGAGTTCCCACTTCTCCACATCCTCGCCAGCAGTTGTTGTTGTTTGTGTTTTTGATGATTGCCGTTCTGATTGGGGTTAGGCAAAATCTCAAGGTGGTTTTGATTTGCATCTCTCTGATTGCTAATGATGTAGAACATTTCCTCATACATTTATTGGCCATTTGTATTTCTTCTTTTGTGAAGTGTCTATTTAGATCGTTTGCCCATTTTTAATTGGGTTATTTGTTTTCTTGGCTGTGATTTTCTTGAGTTTTTTGTATATCTAGATATTAGCCCTCTATCTGTAGAGTAACTGGCAAAAATCTTCTCCCACTCTGTAGGTTCTCTGTTGAGGTTCTTGATAGTTTCCTTTGCTGCACAGAAGCTCCTCAGTTTAATGCAATCCCATGTATTGATCTTCCTTTGAGTTGCTTGGGCTTTGGAGGTCTTGTTGAGAAAGTTTTTACCTGTGCCTATGTGTTGAAGTGTTGGTCCCATGCCCTCTTCAAGTAGCTGCAAGGTCTCCGACCTAACTTCCAGGTCTTTGATCGACCTTGAGTTGACTCTTGTGCAGGGTGAGAAAGTGGGTTATATTTCCATTTTCCTGCATATGGTTAACCAGTTTTGCCAACACCATTTGTTAAAGAGGCTATCTTTTTTCCAGTGTATGTTTTTGGCTCCTTTGTCAAAAATCAGTTGACTATAAACCTGTAGGTCTGTTTCTGAGTCTTCTATTCCGCTCCATTGGTCTATGTGTCTGTTTTTGTGCCAATACCATGCTGTTTTCACTACTGTGGCTTTGTAGTAGAGTTTGAAGTCAGGTATTGTGATACATCCTGCATGGTTCTTGTTGCTAAGAACTACTTTGGCTATCCTGGGCTTCTTGTTTTTCCAGATGAATTTAAGGACTACAACCTAGTGCAACGACTTTGGAAAACAGTATGGAGGATCCTCAGACGAGTGGGAATGAACCTACCATACGATCCAGCAATACAACTTCTGGGTATCTACCCAAAAGAACAGAAACCAAACTATCAGACCAACGCATGTGTATCTATGTTTATAGCTGCACAATTCACAATAGCCAAACTATGGAAGCAGCCAAGATGTCCATCCACAGATGAATGGGTTACAAAACTATGGGATATGTACACAATGGAATTTTATTCAGCTATAAAGAAGAACAAAATCATGTTATTTGCAGGGAAATGGATGCAACTGGAAAACATTGTTAAGTGAGATTAGCCAGTCACACAGAGTAAGGAAGTATATGTTCTCCCTAATATGCGGATGCTAGGGAGAATATGGGGCATAAGAGGGTCTTCAGATGGAAAAGGAGAGACCCTCGATAAACAAAGAAGTTGATTTAACTGAAAGGGATAGACGGGGGGCGGGGACACCCTAATGTACATCAAGGTTCTTCACTAAATGGAGCTTGAGAGAGAGGAAGGGTGAGGGAGCAGGGTGGGAATTGGGGGAAGGGGTCAAATGAGAAATGTGGGCACATATGTCATTATCGATTTGTACCTAACAAAGATGTTTGCTTACAATGCACGAATAAAAAATAAATAAATAAATAAAAGGTAATTTATTTGGAAATGTTTATTGTAGTTCTCTGGTACTTACTTATCTCACAAGTATACTTGCCTCTTGGAAGGGGAGTGGGAACCAGGGTTCTTTTCATTGCTAGTCTCAGCAAGAAGGGTTTATCTAAGGAAACCAGCTAGAGATTTTGATATGTGTTCTCTGAAGTTTGGAAGAGCCAGTGTTCTAATATTTGACTCACCTGAAGCTGTGAAATTATCCAAAAATAAAGAGGGAAATATTAGGAACAAACTGCATGCACTTCCATGTACAGAATGATCGAGGTTGTGATCGAACTTTACAGGAACTACGATGTTGATATGGAATCAGAGAAATCGAAAAAAAATAGCTTGAAACCATCTTAATAGGGACTTGGCCCAAAATAGCTACCTGAAAGATAGATGGGACTCAGGTCTAGAGAGTCAGTTAGGTAACCCACCAGACACCAAGGAATGTAAGAGCCTTGCATTTATCATGTGGATGAGTTTCTCAGAAATCCTTAAAATTATCCTGTGAGAGAACAAGTTATCTTTGAACAGCTGCCAAGCTGAGAGATTACTGGCTGAATAGTCTGTACTCTAAACCCATTTTCATGGAATTGTTAGAAACTATCTTTGTTAGGAAGAGAAGTGAGGAGACTGGAGAGAGAGCCAGGGTTGCCTTTGCATGTTTCCCACTTGCAACTAAATGAAACTAGACTAAGAAAACACTTTGGAGGTTCATCCACACTAAATAATTTATTATTTAATGAGAATAGTAGATAGTCTAAAAGGTACATGAAAATTATTGATATTACTATCTGAAAGTAGCTGGTAAAAGTTATAAATATCATCCAAGACAAAGAACAGAATGTGTAAAGCCTATTTGAAGGCACAGAACCTATTCCATAAGACTGTTAAATTACACAATGAAGTTTATCTAAATATATCTATATCTATATAAATATATCTAAATATATCTATATCTATATAAATATATCTATATATATATATAAATATATATCTAAATATATCTATATCTATATAAATATATCTAAATATATAAACCCAGAAAAATATCTCAATGACACATGTTTAAGTAACAAAAATATAAAATATAAACTAGTAATGTGCCACATAATTTTTTTTTTTTGTGTGTGTGTGTGTGTGTGTGTGGTACTGGGGACTGAACTCAGGGGCATTCTACCTCCGAGCTACACCCCCAGCCCTATTTTTTATTCTTTATTTTGAAACAGGGTCTCACTAAGTTGCAGAACC
>PVLC010034172.1:0-17016 GCA_004027655.1 Graphiurus murinus
AAAAAAAAAAAAAAAAACTTTGCCCAGAATGCCCATTATCCAAACAGATAGTATGCAAAGGCTGAAGCTTCACAGTCCATTATCACGTATTATAGTGAAGGTTGTGAAATAGTGGTAATTGCCTTTAAGTTCTTTAAATGCCTGGGGGAACTTAAGTGATGCCAAAATGGCAAAGACACCCCAAAATCTTAAACATGATGCCAATATCCAGACAGAATACATTAGAATTGCCTTTGAGAAATTCCTAATCAATATATTATTAGAATTGCTATTTCACACTGAGTCATATTTTATTCATGAAATGATTACCCCCCCATAAAACCCTCCATTCAAACTGTGTAATTTATTGTTCAAGTAGGAATCCTTTGGAAAGGAGAAGCCGGTCCTATTAATAAATGCCCCAGGACAAGAAATATACCCTAGCAGTGCCCCGAGCACACCAGTAACCTCCATGCACACCTGTAATCTCCACGCATTCTATCTCAGTCTCCCACTCCTGTGGTCATGCTCTGAATATTATCTGGTCATACTCTGAATATTATCAGCACCCAAAACTGTGCTACCCCTAACAATCCCATTCTCTCAAACAGTGCTCCATCCTCCCAGTTTGCCATAGCCCATAACTACTCTCCCTACTCACATTGGACATCTTCCCTCTTGCCTTTGCTTCCTCCTTAATCTGTCTAGATTTCGTGGCTCAGCGCCTCAATCACATTTGCCCAAATCCGGAAATCTCTTTACTCCCTATTTTTCTCAGCCTCCTGGCACAAACCCCAATTCTGGATGAATGGAGCCATCTGCTTTCTTTGTCTTTGCACAAGGACCATTGATTTGCTGGAGGAAAATTACACATCACCATCAACAGCTTCAAATGGGTCTGAATACTGCCTGGCAAGCTTCCTCTAGTCTGGCTTCTGCTGCTCCCACTCCACTGAAGCTGGTCTTACCAGCCTCACCACGGATATTGATAATGGCAACATTGCTAATTACCATCGTCACAATGCCAGAAATATTCGACTGCATTTTTACTCTCTGTCCTTTGTTTACATGATACCTCTTAACTATTTCATTCTTGGGACCTTGTCTCAAACTTTCTTCTCACTCTGCAACCCCTTTGGCCATGTCAGCCATATCAGGGAGATTCTGCCACCATTGTGTGCTAAGAGCCCAAATGGATCAGGGAATCACCAGGAAAGACTGCTCTGAATCATCTCCACTAAAAAAAAACTCACTTTCACAGACATCTGTGATTTAATGTGTCCCAAAGAGAGGTCTTTATCTCCCAACCTCTACCACCTGCCCCTTTACCAGTGTTTCCATCACAGTGAATGGCAGATACTCGAAAGAGAAAATTGGAGTTGTCTGTGATTCTTCCCTGTCCCACACTTGTACATCCTTGTCATTCACCGATCCCATTGATTCTACTTCCTACACATTTACCTGAGTCCATTCACTTTTCTCTATCACTACAACCACTACCCTAATCCCAGCCACTATCAAGTTCTCTTGCAATCATCTGCTAATCTCCCCATCCCCTTTCAAACACAGAAAGTTTTTTTTTTAAATTTTGCTTTTTAAAGCAAATCTGTTGAGTTAGTCACTTAATACTCTTTAGTAGTTTAACATGCTCTTAGAGTTAAGACTAAAATCCACCCTGTTTGAATAGCCTTGTCCCCAAATCCTAGTGTGTGAGTTAGACTTTTGTCCCCCATGACCAAAATACCTGTCAAGAACAACTTAGAGGAGGAAAGTTTTATTTGGTTCACTGTTTCCGGGGTTCCGTCCATGGCTGGTCAGCTCCAACACAGAACATCATGGAAGGAGGGTTGTGGAGAAAAGCTGCTCATGGAAGTGGAGAAGGAGAGAGAAAGAGAGAGAGATAGTCCTCAAGGCCACATCCCTAGTGACCTATCACTCCACCTCTGAACCTTGCTGCATTGGAGGCATGCTTTCAACACATGATCTTTTGGGGGAATATTCCAGATTCAAACCAACTTATATAACACCTAGCTATATTGCTTCTCTCTCGTCCTTCTTCTAGCCCTTCCATGACTGTAATTTTTCCTTCCTTTTGGCCTTTGCACCTTTTGATTTTAATGTCTGAAATAGTCTCTCCTTTCCCATCTCTTGTCCTTACAATGACTTTTTTTTGAAAGACAGCAGTTGGAAAATTATTTCCTTCAAGTTTTGCCCACCCCACCCAACTGCCTCAATAGTTTCCTCTATCATATGTTTACCTTATTCTCTCTTTGTTGTCAGGGTTCCTCTCCTCTACTGGATGAGTCTCATCAAAATACTAATGAGGCTATTTGTTCTATCTGATTAGAACAAAATAGAACATCAGTAACCTCTCTGGACCCACTTCTACCAACAACTATCATCCTATACCCCTCCTCTCCACTTAGAGAAGTGGTCCTCAACTGTGGAAAATCTTGCCTCCAGGAGACATTTGGCCATGTCTGGAGCCATTTCTGGTTGTCACAACTGGAGAGGGGATGCCACTGGTATCTAGTGGTTAAAGACCTGGTATAGCCCTGCTAAATATTTTATAATGCACAAGATGACATATAACAACAAAGAATTATTGGTTTAACAATATCACTAGTACTAAGGTTGGCAATCCTGTTTTATAGAAAAACTTTTTAAATAAATTATCACCATTCACATCTCCAATTCCCCCCTATGCATTCTCTCTCTCTCTCTCTCTTTTGCTCTCTTTCTCTCTCTCTTTTGAATCCATTCCAATGAGATGCTTGTCTCTTCTACTTCCCCAAATTTGTCCTTGAAAGGGCAATCCAAGATCCGATGTTCACTCAGTCCTCCTCATACTTGAGCTGTCTGCAGCATTTGACTCACAGACATCTAATGTCCTAAACTTCTGTTCTCCCTCTCACGGTTACTACATTTGTATTCCTCCCAATTTTAGTTGATGCCAACCTTATCTCATTTGACAATCAGTCATCCTTCCTTCTTCTTATACCTTACAGACAATATGTCAGTAAATCTTGTTAGCTATTCCTTTAAAATAACTCTGGAATTTATTTACTTCTCACAACTTTTGCTGCTGCTGCTCTGGACCGTGCCAGACTCTTCTTTTACCTCGTGTCTAGGAGCTAGAGCCCTGAACCAGCCTCCTTCGGAATCCCCCTGGTTCCCTGGTTGCTCTCATACAATGGGAGTGTGCATGTGAAAGTTCAAACTAGTTGTCACTGCTCTTCCAAGTTCCCCAAGAGCCAAGCTTGGTGGTATACACCTGTAATTCCAACTCCTCAGTAGACTGAGGCAGGAGGATTGAAAGCTCAAGGCCAACCTGGGTACCTTAGTGAGACCCTGTTTAAAAATAATAAGCCGAGTGTGGTGGCCCATGCTTGTAATCCCAACACTTGGGAGGCTGAGAGAGGAGGATCACAGGTTCAAGGCAGCCTGAGCAAGTAGCAATACTCTCATCAACCCAGCGAGATCCTATTTCAAAATAAAAATAAAATAGAGCTGGGGGTGGAGCTCAGAGGTAGAATGCCCCTGGACTCAATCCCCAGTACCACAAAAATAAATAAATAAATAAACAAACAAACAAATAAATAAATAAATAAATAAATAAATAAATAAAAGGGCTGGGGATGTAGCTCAGAGATAGAAAGAATGTCCCTGGGTTCAATTCCTGGTACCAAAATAGATCGATAGATAGATAGATAGATAGATAGATAGATAGATAGATAGATAGATAGATAGATGCAAGATATAGCTCAACTGTCTAGTGTGCACAAGGTTTAATTTCCACTAACACCACACACACACACACACACACACACACACACACACACACACACTTCTCCAAAGGTTTCTTTTCTCATTCAGAGAAAAAGCCACAGTTTCTACCATTGCCCTTAAGGCCGTATCCAATCTGCTTACATCTATTCCTCCTTCTCTTAGTCTGCCTCTCTGTGTTGCAGCCATACTTCCCTTCCTGATGTGTCTTGCACACCACCAGCACACTACTCAGGCCTTTGCACTTGCTCTTCTCTGTCTGGAACATCCTCTTCCAAATACCCTTGTGGCTTTCTATCCCCACCAACAACAACAACCTTTAGCTCTTAACTCTAAAGTACCTCGTCAGTCAGAAATTATCTGGCCAGCCTACTTAAAGCCGGAGCTCCCTGCTGCCTTGACCCTCTTCTTTGCTGTATTTTATGTGTTTCTTTTGTTTATCAAGGGTCTCCTCCTTTAAGACTGTAATTCCATGAGTGCAGGGGGCTTCCTTTGTCTGTTTGGTTCACATTTGCATCCTTATTGCCCTCGGCCACTGGCATATATAGTTTCCTCAAAAAATACTCATCAAATAAACAGTTGCTATAATATTATTTTACTCCTCTGTTAATCTTGTATTAATTTTATACATATGAAATCCCTTTTTTTTTTTCAGTACTTCAAATTGAACCCAGGGCCTCATAAATGCCAGAGAAGTGCTCTGCCACTGAGCTGTATCCCGTCCTTTTTCCTTTTAATTTTATTTTGAGACAAGCTCTCACTCAGTAGTAACCTGTACTTGTGAGCCACCTGCCTCAGCCTCCTAAGTAGGTGGGATTAAGGACCTGCCCCATGGCACCCCGCTTTAATATTATGAAGTTAATGGTTAAAATTCACATGCACTCTTAGATCACTAAATACTTGCTTGAAAAATGTCCTTTTTGGGGCCTTCTTTCCTGTGTAGTCTACAATTTGCTAAACCTAATGAAGCAAGCTTATCTTCTTCGAAGCTTTAATCATTAACTTTCCAAATTTATCTATCTTGAGCCTCACTTCCATTGCTACTTTGCATTTGTAATTCCAGCAACTTACTATGTAATTTTAAACTGCATCCATCAGTTATCTGTACTTGAAAGTCAACAGTTAGAAACTCAAATGCATTTATCAACCCCTCCCATTGACCTTACATAAAATAGACACATGCCTAAACTGATTTCTTTCTCCTTTCCATGTGTATTTATTTTTATTTATTTATTTATTTATTTATTTATTTATTTATTTATTTATTTATTGGTACAGGGGGTTTGAACCCAGGGGCATTCTACCTCTGAGCTATACCCCAGCCCTATTTTTAGTCTTTATTTTGAAACAGGGTGTCACTAAGTTGCAGAGAGCCTCACTAAGTAGCTGAGGCTGGCTGTGAACTGGGATCCTCCAGTCTCAGCCTCCCAAGTACTGGGATTACAAGCATGCACCACCACGCCCGGCTTCCATGTGTATTTATTTGTTTTAATTATTTGCCTCACCAGCTGCTCAGAGAACCAAGCTAGAAATGTTGGACTCAGCCTCATTTCTTTCTAGTATTTCCCATATCCAAATGGTTTCCCACCCTGTTGACTTTGCCTTACATGGGTATCTTCTTTTCTGAATTCTCAGATCTTTATTGTAGAGAATGTTTGGTGTTAACATAAAAATGACAACCATGCCTTAAAGAAATAAGAATAGTTTATTCTGTGCCAACTATGAGTAACCATGGCCTGAGAACACAGATTCAAATTATCCTGAATGGCCTGCTCCCAAGTAAAAGAGGTTACGTGAACTCTATAGCCAAAGAACAATGTCAATGTGTTCATCAAATACATTGGTGGGAGCATTGGTAGGTGGGCTACAGCAGAGTGGAGAAAATGTTTCTATAGCTGAGGATCTCATTGAATTGCTGAGGACTTTGCTAAATTGCTGAGGCTGGCTTCTTACCAGGGATCCTCCTATTAGTCTCCCAAGTACTAAGATTATAGGCGTGTACTACCACTCTTATGCATTCTTAGCTTTAGAGCTGGGGAGGATGCTAGCCTGCTATGCTTAATATTATATTCCAAGATGTTTACCTAATAGTCGCAAGAATGTTAAGTCTGATACAAGTGCTCTCTTGTAATCCCAGTTCTGGGGAGGCTGAGACAGGAGAATCACAGGTTTCCAGTCAGCCTCAGCAACTTAGTGAGGTCCTCTGCAATTTAGTGAGACTCTGTTTCAAAATAAAAATAAAAAATAAATAGGGGTGGGGTGTAGGTCAGAGGTAGAATGCCTCTAGGTTCAATCCCCAGTACCACATACACAAAAAGTTTAAATGTGTTATATAATGTAGTCTATAATTGTATAGCATAGGGCATTGTATACTTAATGCAATATGTAATTATCCTACCACATAACATACAGAATATTTATACATAGAAATTAACTAATACAAAAACATATATAAGCTCTAGATTATGATTTCTAACTTATTTTAATGTACCTGTGCCAATTTTGTTGAAATATTCAAAAAATTAAAAACTTGGGACTCAATGGGTTTATAAAAATGTGATTTCTTCATGAATCATCAGGTTCACATTGGTTAAGGCAAAGCTTCCCTAACTGGTTTCTCTCCTTCCAGCTATTCTAATTCATTCTTTGTATAGTTGCCAATTTATATTTCCAAACAGCTCCAGGACCTTCAAGGAAAATGCTCAGATTTCTATTAATGCCTCAATATATTAACCTTCTTAACTTGAGAGAAATTTTGTAAAAATACTTAAATATATTAATCATCCAATACACCAAGCTCCTGGGAGTTACTTCTCATGATAGATTACCCCTATTTGAGTGGACAAAACCCCTGAAGCACATCAGCACAGTAGAGGGACCAACTTGTTTTCTGCTTTGCAGTACTGAGGATGGAACTCATCCCCCCCAGCCCTATTTACTTATTTATTTATTTAATTTTGAGACATGGTCTCATTAATTTGCCCAGGTTTGTCATCTTCCTGCCTCAGCAGTACCTGGGATCACAGCTGTGTGCCACCATGCCCAGCTCGGAGCAACTTTATTAGCCCTTAGAGTCCCAGCAGAGATCCCAGATTTGGGAATGGGACAAAGACTTTTTGGAACAAGTGATAAATTTACAAGAGGAAGAACAACATAGTCATAAAGAGACTATAGCACACTTGAGGAACTGAAACAAGGTGTACATGTAATTTTGTTTCCTTTGGGAGAGGTGTGAAATAAGAAGGGAAAAGTGGAAACATTTTTTTTTCTTATGTCTGAAACAGCAATGCTAGTGTTAAACCCTTGGTGATAATAAATCAAAGTCTTGTGAGAACATCTCCCATTTCTGAGACATGGGCTTGCTGGCATTTTTTTTTTTTTTAAACACTGAGGATGGAATCCAGGCCTCCTGCATGCTAGGCAAGATCTCTACTACTGAGCAACAACCTCAACTCTTTTTCAATTTTACTTTGAGAGGGAGACCTCACCATGTTGTCTAGATTGGCCTCAAAGTTGTGATACCCCTGCCTCAGCCTTCCAAGTAGCTGGCATTACAGAAACAAGCCAGGCAGTGTCTAGTATCTTTAAAGACATATTCTGAAACTCAGATACCCAGTTAGTTAACTACATCAAGAGAAGGAACCAAGAAGGAGATTATATTTCTATACTACTTTATTAGTCACTCTACAATTTGTTCCATCAATAGATTACTTAATTTGCTTTTCTAATATGATGAGGATTACAGAGCCAATAGTATGTCCACTTTACGGGTAAGGCAAGGAAGGTCCGTGAAGCTGGAGTTACTTGTCTAGCATCATGAAGCTAGTAAAACAAAAACAAAGACAAAAAACAAACAAACAAATTCATTTGCTCTTTTTGCCATTAGCCTATGAAGTTCCTGTCCAGTCTGTATCTTTTTTTTTTTTTTTTTTTTTTGTGGTATTGGGGATTGAACTCAGGGACATTCTACCTCCGAGATACACCCCCAGCCCTATTTTTTTAATTCTTTATTTTGAAACAGGGTCTCACTAAGTTGCGGAATGCCTTACTAGGTAGCTGAGGCTGGCCTCGAACCTGGGTCCTCTAGTCTCAGCCTCCCAAATGCTGGGATTACAAGCGTGCGCCACCATGCTGGGCTCAGTCTGGATCTTACAACTATCGGAGAACCCTCAGGCTCCATCACGGTCAATATCTGTAAATGAAGGGAATTGTGTCTTGCTCCACAAGCAAGGAGCCTCTATAAAATCAGTTTAATTGCATGCTTTCTCTTTCCACTAATATTCTCTCGTTGGACCTCTGTGTTCACACACCTTCTATTCCATGACAAACTCCTTGAGGATAGTAATGGGGTGATCACTGTCTTTTTGCCACCTAGGCAGAAAGGGTTCAAGAAATATTTACCAAATTGAATAAATATTTGAAATTCACATGAAGGAAACAAGTCTAGTATCCAGCACTGCTTATTTCCTCTCATCAGTGCACCTCAGCGTTGATTTATCCTTTCTCTGCCTTTTAATTCCTGTAGTTATTTATTTATTTATTTTGTGGTACTGGGGATTGAAACCAGGGACATTCTACCTCTGAGCTACATCCTATTTTTTATTCTTTATTTTTGAAACAGTCTCATGAAGTTGCAGAGAGCCTCACTAAGTTGCTGAGGCTGGCCTCGAACCTGCAATCCTCCTGTCTCAGCCTCCCAAGTACTGGGTTTACAAGTGTGCACCATCACACTCGGCCTTAATTCCTGTAGAAACCTAATGATGGTCAGGGACAATGTCCTTTACCACTGGCCATGAACCTTGTCTTCTAAAATCAAAGCTGGTGAAAAAAAAAAAAAAAAAAAGGAAAAAAAGTTGGCAAACATACTCTGGAGACTATGTAATAATCTTAGTTCTCTTAGAAATGTGAGAACTATTCAGAGCAAGGAGTTAACATATTCAGAGATCAAAAAAACAGGACTCTTGATTCTAGTCAGTAGGTTTATTTTGGGGAGTAGAGACCAGAATTATTAGAGAGAAAGAAGAAAAAACAAAAACAGACTCTTTCACAGACTATGGGTCCAAGACTAAGAACCAAAGGTGATTTTGTAATATAATTCTAATAAAGAACCTTACAAGCCGGGCATGATGGCTCATGCCTGTAATTCCAGTATTTGGGAGGTGAGACAGGGGGATCTCAGTTTCAAGGCCAGTCCCTACAATTTAGCAAGGCTCTGAGCAACTTCAAGACCCTGCATCAAAATAAAAAGAGCTGGCAGTGTAGTTTAGAGGTAGAATACCCCCGGGTTTAATCCCCAGTATGAATGAATAAATAAATAAATAAATTTGAAATTTAAAAAAAACATTAAAAAGGTTTGTGTAGATAGCCAATACTTTTGGAAAGATGTTATCTTAAGAAAAGAATGTGTTCAATTTTGCTTTCCCTGTTTTTAATGAGTTATCATTCCTCTCACCCAAGTTTCCTCAAGGATGGATAAAAATATTTACATTATTATCCATAAATAAAATTTACAGATTTGGAAGAAGACACCAGTTTTATGCAGTTTCCAGGCAATGTGGAATCAACCACTCAAATGAATGTCAAATTTGCTTCTTTTTGGCTAGTCGCTTCATTTTTAGACCTCGATTTTATTTTTCAAACCTATTAAACAGGAGCATGATAGATAATTGGCAAGTTCCTTTCTAGTTTCACCACTCTAAGAGCTATTCCTTTTACTATTTATTTACTAGGTATTAGGGATTGAACCAAGAGTCATTCTACCTCTGAGCTTTACCCCCAGTCTTTTATTTTATTCTTTTGTGGTAGTGGGGACTGAGCCCAGAGGCATTCTAACTCTGAGCTATGCTCCTTGCTCTTTTTATTTTTTATTTTGAAACAGGGTCTAAGTTGCTGAGGCTGGCCAAGAACCTGTGATCCTCAGTCTCAGGCTCTCAAGTACTGGGATTACAGGCATGGGCTCCCACACCCGAGCTATTCCTGTTTCTTTTACTTATTTTCATCGTGGGTGCTTTTGACACTCCTCTACATTGCAGACTCTGTGAGACTGTTCTCTTGGGAACCTAGGACAGATCGCGAGTTCTGACTCCCGGGTTTGGGGATCCAAAGCCGAATCCTTCAAGTTCAAAATCTGGCCCGGGAGCGCCAAGGGAACCGGCCCCGCCCCGCGCCTCCTCCGCTTTTAGCCGGAGGCTCCAACTTCACCTCTGAGGTGGGCGTGGCCGGCGAGGGCGGGGCTTGGTCACGTGGCGGGCAGCGCCCGCCCCGCCCACCTGCTTCCTGAACGGGACAGTCGGGCCGCGCCTCCTCCTCCGCACGTGGTGTCGCCGCTGCCGCCGCTCTCCCGCACCCCGCTCCTGCAGCCATGGCTCCTGGCCAGCTCGGTGAGGCCCCGCGGAGCCGCGCCATCGGCGTGCCTGCTCCACCGCCCCTGTGCCCTGAGATGGCGGCCGGGCGGGCGCCGAGGGCCGGGCTGGGCTGCGGACTGCTATCCGAGCCCGCCGGATGCCGCTCGCCGGCCTCCCACCCTGGAGGCCCGGGGGCTGGGCCTGCGAGCTACGGGCCCAGCCGCCGGCCTGGTCGCTCGTGCGTCTCCTCCCCAGGCCTCGGAGAGCTTGGTGTCACCAACTGCAAGTAATGAGCAAAAATGTCTTCCCTTTCAGCCCTGTTTAGTGTCTCTGACAAAACCGGCCTTGTGGAATTTGCCAGAAGCCTAACATCTCTTGGTTTGAATCTGGTCGCTTCCGGAGGGACTGCAAAAGCTCTCAGGGATGCTGGCCTGGCAGTCAGGTAAGGCACAACTTAGGTTTTTAAGGTAAGTCCAGGCAGAAGGTGAGCGCGTTAACCACAAAGTAGTGTAATCCAGGCCCGGTGAGGAAAATACTTTAAACTCCTCCCAGGTACGCTGGGAGGTTGGACACACCCTACCCACTTTTTGAGAGAGGAAATGGGGCTCCGAGAGATTTAGCAACTTCTGCACACGTTTACAGAATTGAGTAGGGAGTAGAGGTGGGAAGGGAACTCGGTTGCGCCTGATATTTGAACTCTAGTTCTTAGCCACTTACTTTAACAGATTATTTTAGGTGGCTGTGCATCACAAACTCAAAAGTTGTAATTCCCGCGATTTACACACACTCTTTTAACTGGTTGTTAATAAAACTGTTTACATCATGAAGAAGCACATCTACCTTGCTTCCCTCGGCATCTCCCCTAAAAATAGGAAGGTAGGGCATTCATTCTCTTCTTTACAAGCTCTCATTATCTACTCAGCAATGGTGAGGGATATACACAAGATAAAGCCGGAGGCCATTCCTGACCTCAAGGAGCTGGTGTTCTGGCTGGAGAGGCAGAAACTCTACTGAAGGGTAGAAAATGAAAACGGCCATCGGACAGCTATAATAAACTGCAGCCAGAGTTCAGAGGAAGGCCATACCTAGCCCTGAGATACATTTTTAAAAAGGAGTGAAAGCTCTGTCTGCCTTTTTTGTATGTGGCAAATTTTTTTCCATAACCCCCCTCCCCAGATCTATGTGGAGGTCCATGTTTTCTTCGTGGAATTTTGCTCTATATGAGTATACCCAGCTTCCCTAGACTCACCAAGGTCTGATGGCAAGAATGCTTTGCTTTATTTCTCAAATCCCTTTTGCATCTTGTCTGATGTGGTTCTCATGGGAACCCTTTCAGAATCACAGAAGTCAGGCAGATCTGCTCTTCTGAACAGAAGCAGGATGAGAAAGAATGAAAAGTCCAAATGTGTGTTCTTTCCTTTGGGGTCTTACTGTGGTGGTGGGGCTTTCTTCAAAATCCTCAAATGTGCCCTTCACGCTTTCCCACCAAAAGTTGTGTTACAGAAACATTTCAGACATAATCAAAATTAGAAAAGCATAATAGGCTTTTATGTTGTGTACTACCCAGTTTAAATACTTATAAATGGTCAGACTCATATCTGTGTCTCTGTGGACTCCACACTTAACCTCATTATGCTACTACCTTTTTTTAAACAAAATTTGGAATATGTGTTTCTCCTGTTAAAGGGTGAAAGTGCTCACCATGAGTGGTTTACTTAGGGCCCAGCACAGAGAACTACAGTGAATGGAGTATAAACAAGTGGGAGGGGATTAACTATGTATTGCATAGTCCTAATATAGTCCTTTATATTCTTAGTAACATTTAATAACTTTCCATATAGGTAGTATTTTCCTCATTGGATAGATTAGGAAACTGAGGCACAAAGAACTTAGGGTGCAGGGGGTGTAGCTTAGTGGAACACTTGTCTTTTTGTTTTTTGCAAGTTAAGTAACTTGCCCAAGATCACATTACTAATTAAGAGGCCAAGTGTTTTTTGTTTTGCAGTTCTGGGGATTAAACCCAGGGGTATTCTACCAATGAGCTACATCTCCAGCCCTTTTTATTTTTATTTCGAAATAGGATCTAAGTTACTTCACTGGCCTGGAACCTGCTGCCATCCTCCTGCCTCAGCCTCCCAAGTACCGGGATTATAGACATGCATCTCCATACCTGGCTGAGGCCAAGTTTATTTTTCCCAGGAAGTTAACCATTGCCTTGAGTGGTAAACTGACAATATTTCAGTGACTATAAAACTGTGAGCATATAAAGAAATATTTCTGAAGACTGCAGTTGTATTACATACAAATTCTTAAATACAAAGGCATAAGAAGCTTTTTAATTACCCCACATGTTTAATTCTAGGAATAAATCTGCCATCTCTTGAGTTTTAAGTGATTCTTCTTAGTTGGCGGAACTGAATTTTATTTCCTGAGTCCATGAAAGGGAATTTTGGATTTGAGACCATGTGTTACCAGTTTGTTAGTTGATTCTGAGAACTGTGTGTTCCTGGCTAAAGCCACTCATTTGCAAATGGCCCTTCTTAGTAAGAGTAGTAGACCCAGGAAATCTATGTCCTGTTGGCAGAATTTGCTGTTTAAAATTTTTTTTTTATTATTTTCTTCCAATAAAAGCTATATACGTTGATTATAGAAAATTTGAATAAAGTATGGAAAGCTATTAAAAAAGGTAATTAAAATGGTTTGTAATTCTAAACATGTTAATGTATTTCCTTCCAGTGTTTTTATTAGCATGTACTTTATATCATAGCGCACAGAAGATAGATACAGGTTTGCTCTCTGCTTTTTGTTTTTGTTTTTTTCCTTACGTATTATGGGCATTTTCCCACATTAAAATCTGTAAATTCTGAGCCAGGTTTGGTGATGCGTACCTGTAATCTCGGTACTTGGGAGGCTGAGACAGGAAGATCGCAGGTTCAAAGCTAGCCTCAGCAAAGGTAGTGAGGCCCTGTTTCCATATAAAGTAGGGCTGGGGGTGTGGCTTGGAGGTAGAAGGTCCCTGGATTCCATCCCCAGTACTACACACACGCACACACACATTGTAAATTCTGCCAGAGAATATCAGTGGGTGTGGCTTTCTGGAGGTCAGCGTGATGATAGGATTAATATTTCAATGTTGTCCCATGTGACCCATAGTCATAATTTGTGGTTTTTTCCCCTTTACTTTCTACTTGTAATCCCAATACTTGGGAGGCTGAGACAGGAGGATCGCAGGTTCCTGACCAGCCTAGGCAACTTAGTGAGGTCTTATTTCCAAATAATAAAATAGGACTGGAGTGTGTAGTTCAGAAGTAGAATGCCCTGGATTCCATCCCTAGTACCACAATAAACAAATTAGCCAGATGTGGTGGCACAGGCCTGTAATCCCAGTACTTGTAGGCTGAGACAGGATAACAGGTTCACAGCCAGCCTCAGTAACTTAGTGAGGCTGTCAACAACTTAAAGAGACCCTGTTTCGAAAATAAAATAAGGCTGAGATGTAGCTTGAAGGTAGAATGCCCCTGAGCTCAATCCCCAAATCCCTAGCACCACCAAAAAAAAAAAGTTTTAACATTTATATACTCATAGCTATCAATTTTCTGTTTAATGCCTGAAAAGCATTACATTTAATTTTTGTGGGGCTCCAGATTGAACCCACGGGGATTCTACCTCTGAGCTATACCACCAACCCTGTTTTTTATTATAGGGTCTCACTAAGTTGCTGAGGCTGGTCTTGAACCTGTGATTCTCCTGTCTCAGCCTCTCAATGACGGGGATTATAGGTGTGTGCCAATACACTCGACTCACACTTAATTTTGGTACTTAACAATGTTTTCTAAAATGCCTAAACTTTAGATTCATTAGGAACTTTTGTATGACATTAACCCGTTGTTGTTATTATTATTATTATTATTATTATTATTATTATTATTTGGTACTGGCATTCTACCTCTGAGCTATATCCTCAGTCCTATTTTATTTTTTAATTTTAAACAGGATCTTGTTAAATTGCTGAGGTTGGCCTCAAACCTGCAGTCTTCTTGTCTTGGCCTCTTAGGTACTGGGGTTACAGGCATGTGCCACCAAGCCCAGATATCCAGTTATTCTAATACAAACACTACTTAAACAATCCTCTTTCCTTGCTTATTTTATATGCCACTTTTATGCTTTTTTGCATAACCTTAAACTCTCCTTTCTACTTTGGTCAGTTTCTGATAAGGGTATTTTTAATGCTTTTTGTTAACATATGCCTAACTGCTTCTGAAGTTGAATTTATTTCTTAATATTTAATTAGTTTGGCTTATGATTCAACTTCTCAGTTCCTGAAAACTGTAAAACCAGTTGTATAATGTTTACTGATTCTCCTTTAACATACATCTGTCAGAAAATAGAATAAACATTTTTTAAAAGTAAATAGAAAGCTGGGTGTGGTGGCATACACTTGTGATCCCAGTACTTGGGGAGGCTGAGACAGGAGGATCACAGGTTTGTGGCCAGCTTCAGCAACTTAGGCCCTCTACAACTTAGTAAGACTCTGTTTCAAAATAAAAGAATAAAATGGGGCTGGACATACAGCTCAGAGGAAATGGAATTTTATGTAAGAAATCAAATGTAGTGAAAAACGTAGGAAATGGGAGTAATTTTTTTCTTCAACTCAGGCTCTGTAAAAGATCCCTTGAAATGAGAACTGTAGATTGGAGGAAGATGTTTGAATAATATAAAGTGACAATTCAGAAACAGTAGCAATACTCTGTTTATCTATTTTCAGAGATGTCTCTGAGCTCACTGGGTTTCCGGAAATGCTAGGAGGGCGTGTGAAAACTTTGCATCCTGCAGTCCATGCTGGTGAGTGGCTGGTGCCTTCAGTTTGAAACAATCAGTGGTTTTCAGGAGTAAAACAAAGAAAGTAAGGCAAGTCATAAGCTCAGGAAATGCTACTTCTAAGGTTCTGTGGGCTTTGTCACTTTGGTTGTCAAATTTCACGACTTGTTAGAACCTGTTTAAGATCTAGCTTGCTCTATTACATGATGAATTCAGATTGCTTTCCTCTACTTGCTATTAGTTTTACCTTAATAACTAACTTGACTAATTTAGAATGTGATATTTCCTGCTGGAGTTACTGAAAATATTTAGATTTTATAGTATATATAAAGTATACATTTTTAAAACAGTTGGAACTTAAAGCATCACAATGCAACTAACTTTCAAAGTGCTTTACATTTGTTCATTTATCAGCAAAATTGCAAATAAACCAAAATGTCAAGAAATAGTATACAGCTAACTTGCCACTTGCAATAAAATTCGACAAAGACTAAAAGGCTGAGGATCATCAGATAAGCTGTTGACTTCTGGGAACACATAGACTGGTGTAAAATTCTTTTCATAGTTTTTGCATTTTGTTGCAGTCAAAAATGGGATAAGAAACAGATGCAAAAGATTTTTAAATATACTCTTCTTAAATTTTTTGTTTGATAAGTCTTTATTTGTTTTTACTTTTTTGGTACTGGGAGTTGAGCCCAGGGACATTCTACTTCTGAGGTATACCCCCAGTCCTATTTTATTTTTTATTTTGAGACAGGGTCTCACTACACTGCTGAGGCTGAAGATGGCCTTGAACCTGTGCTCCTCCTGTCTCATCCTCCCAAGTACTGGGATTACAGTACTGCTATGCCTGGCTTTGTTTGATAACTCTTAGCTGGGTATTTTGTATTCTTTATAAACATTAAAGGATAAACTTGATTGATAGAACTATATTAAAAGAAGTACCTTATTGGTTGTTGAGCTTAATACTTTAACTTTTTTAATTAGGAATCCTGGCTCGTAATATCCCAGAAGATAATGCTGACATGGCCAGACTTGATTTTAATCTTATAAGGTAAGAATCTGAAGTTGAACTTTTAACACATTAAAGACCAAAGACAAAGAATTTGTCAAATTTGATGTTTCCTATCTGCTCCTCCCCACTTTTTTTTGGCAGTGGAGATTAAACCCAGGGCATTCATTCTACCTTTGAGCTACACTTGCAGCCCTTTTTAATTTGTAGCAGGGTCTCCCTAAGTGGCTGAGGCTGGCCTCCAACCTGCCATTCTTGTTTCAACCTCCCAAATACTGATTATAGATCAGTATTAAGTCTTCCAACCCTGAACATGAGGTCTTTTTCCAGATTTATTTAGTTTCTTCCAACATTGTTCTATACTTTTCAGTATACCTCTTGTATTTTTAATTTGTTCTTAAATATTTTATTCTTTTAATACTATTATAAGTGAAATTGTTTTCCTAATTTCATGTTTTGATTGTTCCTTGCTTATATGTGTTAATACACTTGATTTTTGTATGTTGATCATGTATCCTGCTACTTTGCTGAGCTCATGTATTGGTGCTAGTAGGTTTTCTTGTGCACTCCTTAGGGTTTTCTACATATGATATTCTGTCACTTGTGTGTAGAGATAACTTCATGTTTGTTTTTCCAATCTAGATGCCTTTTATTTCATTTTCTTTTTTTATCTCCTTGACTGAAACCTCCAGCACAGTGTTGAATAGAAGTAGGCAGAATGGACATTCTTGTACCTATTTGTAGGGGAAAGTATTCAGTCTTTCATTAAGTATGATAGCTGTAAACCTCCCCCCTTCCTCCTCCCTGTTCTTAATTCATTGACTATTTTATACTGAGTGAGCATTGAATTTGTCAGTTATTTTTGGGGGGGGAGGGGTGCATTTATTGAGATGATCAGGTGGTTTTTGTCCTTTGTTCTGCTAACAATACATTAACTGATTTTTGAATATTAAGCCCATGCCCCATTTCTGGGATTAAATCCTATTTGGCCCTGTGTAATTCTTTTCATATTTTTCTAGATTCAGTTTATGAGGATTTTTGAAATGTAGTTTTCTTGTGACATGTTTATGTGGTTTT
>PVLC010034173.1:0-17059 GCA_004027655.1 Graphiurus murinus
TTTTTTTTTTTTTTTGCGGTACTGGGGATTGAACTCAGGGGCATTCTACCCCCGAGCTATACCCCCAGCCCTAGTTTTTATTCTTTATTTTGAAACCGAGTCTCACTAAATTGCAGAATGCCTCACTAGGTAGCTGAGGCTGGCCGCGAACCCGGATCCTCCGGTCTCAGCCTCCCGAATGCTGGGATTACAAGCGTGCACCACCACGCCCGGCTTGATGTGGTTTTCAATGTGCATTGTTAGTATTTTGTTTAGCAGTTTTGCATCTAAGTTTATCAATGCTATAGGCCTATAGTTTTCTTGAGCTGTCTTTATTTGGTCTTGATATTAATGTGATGTTGGCTTCATAGAATGTGTTTGGGAGGGTCCCGTTTCTTTCTATTTCATGGAATATTTTGAGGAGTATTGGGATTAGCTCTTCTATAAATGTTTTATAAAATTCTGACTTAATGGAAGGTGAAGGGGGTAGGGAGGACACCCTAATGAACATGATGTACTTTCTATGAACACGTCAAAGTCAATCACTAAACTGACTTTGAGAAGGAGGGAAGAGGAGGGAGTGGGGCGGGAATTGGGGAAGGGTTAAATGAGAAATGTGTGCATGGATGTCTTTACCTATACTAGCTTGTACCTAACAAAGATGTGTAATTACAATGCACCAAATAAGGGAGGATGAAAAATAAATAAATAAAATAAAAAAATAAAATAAATAAAATTCACTTGGAAAACCATCTGGCCCTGGGCTTTTGTTTGATGGTAAACTCTTTATTGCTGTTTCTATCTCTTTTACTTTTTGATACTCTGTCATGGAAACTTATTTTCTCATATAATGTTTGACAAGGGACCTAATTCTTATTTGTAAATAAAATTATTCATGTATAGTAATCCTGTCTCTAGTTTACATACTTCTCCAAGTTCCTACTCATATCATTCTCTCTCATTAAAAAGAATTCATACCTGGAGCACTGTTTATATTCTTTCTGATAAAATGTAGCATCTACCTGTAGCACAAATGTTAAGGAAAAATTATCTAGTTATAGAGTAAGATGTTATTTTTATTTGCCTCTAAAGATCACTCATCTCTTTAATTAACCTTTCTAGTAAATAAGCCCTTATTCTATCCTTAGCAGACTACTGACTTCTTCCCTGCCTCCCTTCTGGCTGGAGTTCTTTCCATTACTCATAGTCTTGGGTTCTCCCCATCCAGAATTGTGGTAACATTCTGCCCTTACACATTTTCTCCTCAAGGAGTGGTAAGGCTGCTCAATTAGGTTAATTATTCTATCTGCAGGTAGTCTTAGGGATGCTACATTTATAGTGTAGTTCTATTTTTTTTTTTTAATTTCTGGAGGAAACTCCATACTGTTTTCCAGATTGTCTCTACCAATGCATACTCCCATCAGCAGTGTGCAAGGTTTCCTTTCCTCCAAATCTTTGTCAGCGCTTCTTATCTTTTTTATTTGGAAATAGGTGTGAGGTGATACCTAAGGCATGGGTTTGCATTTCCCTGATGATTAGGGAGGTTGATAATTTTTCATATACCTACTGACCATTTGTTTATATTCTTTAGAGGAATGCTTACTCAGGTCCTTTGCCCATTTTTAAATGAATTAGTTCCGTTTCTGGCTGTTGAGTTGCTTTTGTTGCCTAGATATTTGGGGTATAAACCCTTTTGCAGGTTTATGCTTTACAAGTATTTCCTCCCAGTCTGCATGCTGACTTTTTGTGTTGGTTGTCTTCTTTGCTGTACACAAGCTTTTTAGTTTGATATAATCCCCTTTGTCTATTTTTATTTTTGTTACCTGTGCCTTTGGGCTGATTTCCAAAAGACTCATTGTTAAAATCAATGTCAAAAAGCTTTTGTCTTGTTTTCCTAAAGTAGTTTTACAGTTCCAGGTTGTACTCATCAATTTCCAACCTATTTTAAGGAGATAATGAAGACATAAACAAATATGTAAACGCCATTTTCATATGGTAAGAAAATACTATAAAGAAAATTAATTAGAGCATTTTAAATGAAAATGACTACAGGAAGCTTTTAGATCAGATTGGGTGAATATATGATTTGTGAGCTACATATCAAAAAGAAGTCAATTAAGTGAGTATTTGAGAGCCTGCAGAAAGCTCTGAACTGTTGTTCTAGAGGATTAGACAGTTTCATAAAAATGGAATGCAGGGAGGTAGGCAGAGCATGAGTTGAGAAGTGTTCAAGGATCACTTTTTTTGTTGTTGTTGTTTGTTTGTTTGTTTTTGTTTCTTTTTTTTTTTTTTTTCGGTACGGGGGATTGAACTCAGGGGCATTCTACCTCCAAGCTATACTCCCAGCCCTATTTTTTATTCTTTATTTTGAAACAAGGTCTCACTAAGTTGCGGAGTGCCTCACTAGGTAGCTGAGGCTGGCCGTGAACCCGGATCCTCTGGTCTCAGCCTCCCAAATGCTGGGATTACAAGTGTGCGCCACCAAGCCCGGCTGTCAAGGACAACTTTGCCTTTTCCTTTGCATGCTGTTTAAAGGAGTTTTGATTCCAATTGCAATAGATTGTTTTCAACAGACAGCTATCCATATTCAATTAATGATAAACATGTCATATTTCCCTTAAATGTGTAAGATGCATTATAGAAAGTGTGGAAGCAAAAAAAATGGTTTTTAGCCTGTTTTTAGTCAGAAAGGATAAAAGTGAAATGGTGTCAGCAGTTTTCTCAATAGTACAAAATCTGTATTTTAAAAAAAATTGGAACAAATATAATCTTCCCAAGTTATGTATGATTAAATTTAGAGTGCATATAAATCACTGTTTGGGTTTTGGATGTCTGAAAAAATGCAGCACATTTACTGTGACAGGAAAGCCATGGAGAGAAGAATATTTGGAGTTTGAGAAGTTAGAGGATGGACTCCCTTTTGATATTGAGTCTACGTAATGGACATAAAGCATTTGAATATAGAGAAGCAACCTGCCTCAGTAGAAAAAGATGTGAATTGTAGCTTTACATTTGACCTTAAACAATTTCAATTCTTTGATCTTAGACATTCTTCTCCATGAGTAACAACAGATTAGGTTGTCTTGAGAACCATGAATTATACAATTCTTTACCAACTCTTGGCAGCTGAAAGCTGTTTTATCATGATTATTGCCATTTTTTTCCCCCTGTGGACTGGGAAAGAAACTATGGAGACTATTTGGAGAGATATTGGACCATACATGGTTTAAATATGTAGTTGTGAATGAGGTTTAATGAAAAATTAAGGGTAAAATTATATGATATGAGGAAATAGAGACATCCAACCAGGCAAGTGAAAGGTAGTGTTGAACTTGGTGCTGTATGGGAAAGAGATCTCACGTTTGGGGAAAGAAACCAGGAAGGAGGGATGCTCTGGGAAATGACAGAGGAAGGAGTCTGAGAAGGAAACCACAGTTAATTGATCCAGAACAAGACCAAAAAGTAATGGAAAAGTGACAAGAAAATATAATAATGAGCTGGGTGTGGTGGCACATGCTTGCAATCCCAGCATTTGGGAGGCTGAGACCAGAGGATCCGGATTCTTGGCCAGTCTCAGCTACCTAGTGAGGCACTCCACAACTTAGTGAGACCCTGTTTCAAAATAAAGAATAAAAAATAGGGCTGGAGATGTAGCTCGGAGGTAGAATGCCCCTGAGGTCAATCTCCAGTACCGAAAAAAAAAAAAAAGAAAATATATCAATGGTGGCAGTCATTACTAGATCTCGTCAAGGATAGTTTCATGGGCACAGAAATCTTGGAGAAGAGACACATCGTTTTTCATTTAGAGAGGTGTAACAGTAGAATAATGTGAACATATTTAGTTTATATTACCATTTGTGGAAGCCAAGTTGAAATTATTTTCTCAGGTAGGACATAACGTTGTATACCTGGAGCAAATGGATTGGGTTAGGACTTTTTGATAGGAAATGCAATAGTGGAGTAACCGTGGAGGAAGCAGCCTCTCTTCTGTCACATGCTCGTAAGAACAATAAAAATCTTCCAAAGCATATTGGAATACATTTGCTCACATTTGAAGAAGCGCCTAACACTATATTCTTGAATTATTATCAGCAAGAATACAACATTAGGCACATTAAAATTATAATTTTAAAATTAATCATAATTCAGTATCTTCTCTATACACTAAATTGTGGCTCACATAATTTTGTTGAAAATGATCTACTCAAAAAGAAAGATTATTTTTATATATTTTCTGATGCAGAAGGCATGCTGTTTTATTAATTAGTGTACAAAGAATTGTTAGGTTTGATGATTATGTTCAATTAAGTATAATGAATATAATTAATGTAGTTGCTGTTTTAGGTTCTTGAGTTAATAGTGCCATTAAATGATGCTGTTTTTGTTGTGGCAGTGATTATTGTTATAATAGAATACCAAACAAAAATGATAGGATAGCTGAAAGTTTGATACTCTTTTATATACATTCTCCTTTAAACAGCAGAACGTAACAAGCAAATTATGCAATAATTACTTTCTAAGTCATTACATTACCCACTTCAAAACAGTTCTTTCTTATCTATTTAGAAAGTGGTTTTAAAGTTGAAATATGGTTATCAAATTATACTTGGAAGATGAGTATATGTACCTTTTAATTATATGAAATTTGAAAGTATTCATTTGTTCCTACCCAAATTTGTTAAGCATTTTAACATGTTAAATATTTTAAACAAGGTAATCTTACCATATTAAATGCTTTACTATTATGCCTTTATGTAATTTTTACAATATTGTCATCAAATATAATACACAATAGACTTTTATAATAATTATAATTTATTTTCCTATCTACTTGTTCTATTAATGAATATTTAAGTACTGATAAATGAACATCCTTCTTATAGCTTTAAGCAATGCTGTAAAAAGCACATGACCTACATTTCTTTTTTTTTTTTTTTTTTTCTTTTTCTTTTTGCGGTACTGGGGATTGAACTCAGGGGCATTCTACCTCCGAGCTACACCCCCAACCCTATTTTTTATTCTTTATTTTTGAAACCGAGTCTCACTAAGTTGTGGAGTGCCTCACTAGGTAGCTGAGGCTGGCCTCGAACTCGGATCCTCCAGTCTCAGCCTCCCGAATGCTGGGATTACAAGCGTGCGCCACCACGCCCGGCGAAAAAGCTATATAAAAAAACTATCATTGCTTCTAAACTATACTTGTATTATATTACATTGCTAAATATGAAAGAACTCTAATTATAATTCATTTTGTATATATACTCACACTTTAATATGAAGATACATAATTCCATGTTTTTCATTTTCTGTTATTTTAGTTAGATAAATCTGCAGGCCACTTAGCTTTTGTTGTTTAAGTTAACAGAAAGTTCTTACTTATAAATGTTTTTTGAAAGAATAAGATACCCTATATGTACTTATTTGCTTACTTTTTAAAAAATCTTATACATTTTTTTCCAATAACAAACATTTGTAATTTTTTTCTCCTTTAAAAAATGCATTTTTTTCTTGGGGTTGAAAGTTTGTAAGTGGTATCTTTGCATTCAAATTCACAATCATTTTGTCCTTATAATTGACAAAATATATGCATTTATCATGTACCACATGATGTTTGGAAATATATGTACATTGTGGATTGGTTAAATCTAACAAATGCATTACCATACATAGTTATAATATTTGTGGTGTGAACAGTTAACATCCATTCTCTGAATTTCTCCAGACTATATCACCGTGCTACACAATACGTTTATTGAACTCATCCTTCCTATCTAGCTATGATTATGTATTTTTTCACCAACATCTCCCCAGCTACCTGACCACCGTAGCCCGAAATAACCACCATTTCACTCTCCACTCCTACAATACTGTCTCTTTTACATTGTGCACATGACAGCACAATTTGTTTTCTGAAAAATGGAAACAAATTTCTCCTGTTCGATGTTGAGAATATCCCTGAAATTCTTGTGTACCAACCAGGTTTACCTTTCCCTTTTGCAAAGAATATGATCTTCCTGATGATTATCTTTCAATACAAATAGAATCGGACTGAGAGGTCAGAAGCTGAATTTGGAATTTTTAATGTAGGCAAAAGTTTTGAAGCCTTTTAGAAACACTGAAAATAACTCACTTGGTTAGCAGTTGAATGTCCAAGTAGACAAAAGGACTCTACTAGCTACTAGCTATTTATCAGTACTTTGACTACATTAAGAACCTTCTGTAAAACACCCTTGAGTTCAATCCCCAGTACCGCAAAAAAAAAAAAAAAAAAAAAAAAAAAGACCTTCTGTAATCCCAGTACTTGGGAGTCTGAGACAGGAGAATCACAGGTTCACAGCTAGCCTCAGCTACTTAGTGAGGCCCTCTGCAACTTAGTAAGACCCTGTTTCAAAATAAAGAATAAAAAATAGGACTGGGGGTGTAGCTCAAAGAATGCTCCTGGGTTCAATCCCTAGTACCACAAACAACAATAACAAAAAACACAACAACAACAAAAAACCCCTTCTATACTGGAAAGATAAATGATTTGGTTTAAGGAATAGATACCTATTCTAGATATGAGTATTTTTTTTTCCTGCACATAAGTTCTCAACAAATAGCTTTTTCTGGAGTTTATGACATGCTTGATGCATAATCATGGAAGCCTTCATATTACAGACTTGAACAAAAGGATCCAGCGAAGGAGCTAGAGGAGCGGCCCAATGGTAATGGGACTCATGGGTAACATTTCTTTCTACACTTTATGAAAATAGATGGTCAGGTAGGGCCATCCTATGGCCTACCCAAGTCCAGCTGATTTGCTGTCTCAGAAGTTGTGGGCTATTAAGGAAGATCCCCATTTCGTGGTGGACCCACAGAAGGAATAATACCCAAGTCTGGGAACCCAGAGGTAGAAGCAGGTATGATGGTTAATTTTGTTAACTTTGCTAGGGCCCAGAGTCCAGATATTTGGTCATATATTAATCTGATAATTTCTGTGAATGTATTTTTGGATGAGCTCTATATGTAAATGGGTGGATTTTGAATGAAGCACATTGTTCTCCATAACCTGGGTGAGCCTTATTCATTTAGTTAAAGCTGAAATAGAACAACAGGTAGACCTATTCTGGGTAAGAAGGAATTCTGCCAGCAGCTTAGTACTTGCCAAACCTCTGTGATCGCATAAGTTGCATGAGCCAGTTCCTTCGAATTCTTCTCTCTCTCTCTTTCACTCTATCTCTCCTTTTTCTCTCCTCCTCTCTCTCTGTATGTGTACATACATACACAAACACTGGGGATGAAACCCAGGGGCATTCTACCTGTAAGCTACACCCCCAGTCCTATTTTTTATTTTGAAACAGGGTGTTACTAAGTTGCGGTGGGCCTCACTAAGTAGCTGAGGCTGGCAGCAAATCTGGATCCCCCGGTCTCAGCCTCCCAAATACTGGGATTACAAGCGTGCGCCAACACACCTGGCTAATATATATGTTATATATAACATACACATACATTTAAACACAGCAATATGCATATGTGTGTGTGTATGTGTGTGTGTCTGTGTGTGTGTGTGTGTGTGTGTGTGTGTGTGTGTGTATCCCATTGTGATTCTGTTTTTTCAGAGAATTCTAATATTTAAGCATGGCTAAAATTTTCACCTTCCAAATGGTCCACTGGCAGAATCTGAGTTCTTATCTCCATAACTCAGATCTCTGAAGACTTAAAGGTTTTGATCCCAAAGGGTACACTATGTCCTTAGGAGATACAGCTATGATCCCATTAAACGTGAAGTCCTAGCTACTTCTGAAGTTCTATTGAAACCTCAAGTCCAGGAACCAGTAGGCACAAAGAAGAATCAACAGTTGACAATGGTAATTCGAGCCAATCAGCAAGAAGAAAGAGCTACTTTTACTTACTAACAAAGAGTGGGGCCTCTGGGACCCCAGTCTGTGCACATGGATGCCGCCTGGTTCTTTCATTCCAAGCCTGTATCCAGCTTGACTTTCTGACCTCCTTGTCCAGGATCAAACAGTAACCGTGTCTTTGAGGAAAGCAGCCACTCATCTGCAAAGGGAGGAAGGTTCTTCTTCCTCTGAATTGAATTAGATTTCTTTGTATTCACAGCTCACTGACGTCTTTAAAAATATATGATTTAAAAAATTCAGCAGTTTCTTTTTTCTTAGTTATTACTGCAGGAGTGATCACCAGCTGAAACCTTTTACATCCAACTGATGTGGAAACGTCATGTCCTATTTTTGCTGTCTTTTTATATTTTAGTAATAACTTTCAAAATTGCGTGCATTTGATTCAGACTAACCTAGTCTGTTTCTGTGTTTGGTGACTACAAAAATATTCAGATTATTATTTTGCTTTTTTTTGTGCTTTTCTTTGTCACATTTTATTTTATTTTATTATTTTCTAGCTTTTTATATAAGATTAATTTTATTTTATTTATCGTTCTAGTGTAAAAATGTATATTTTCTGGTTTTCCTCCTAGAAGTTGAATTAGTCTTTAATATTAGTAACATTTGTATTTAACATGCATGTTTAAATACTATTAACACTTTAGCATGTATGTGTATCTTGCTTAAAATCTCAAGTTGGTTAATTTTTATATGGGTTATGCAAAAATATATAAAGAAAGAAAGAAATTGAAAATTACTTCTTTCTCATCTTACGCTGAGGAATTCATTGTACTACTGTCTAGAAATTTAGCTCTATTGTCCTTGACCTGGGAATTTAAAATTATTATATTCATGCTAATTATGTGTAGGTATGCTCTATTTTATTTACATAAAACATCTAATTGCTCTCTTTTTTTAAAACGATAACTCAGTGCAGTTATATTTAAATGTTTAAGAGTGTTTTTCTCTCAGCACGTTCTTACTTCATTTTCTTCAGGCTTTCACTGTTGCTCTTGAGAAGTCAGTTGCCATTTCTCTTTCAAGTTCAGAAAAGTTTTTATCTCTGGGGCTATGGTGTGGCTTTTCACTTTATATTTACTATTTAACTGTGATTTTTTTCTTTCTTTCTTTTTTTTTTTTGCCAAAGGTTCTTTAGATGTCTTGAATCTGAAAAATGGTGACTATCTTAATCCATCTTGTACTGTTCCAACAGAATACCAGACACTGGGTTATTTATAAGGAGCAAGGACTTGTTTGCTTGCATGTCGTTCTGAAAGCTGGCAAGTCCAACATCAAGGTGTCCACTCCTGGTGAGGGCCATCAGGGTGCATCATCCATGGCAGAAGGCAGAAGAGCAAGAGAATGTAGGGGAGAGAGAGAGCTGAGCTGTTCTCATCATGCCGCAATAGCAAGACCACTGCAGCCTGACGTCACTCATCAAATCCTGAAGGCAGAGAACTGATGACAAACGTCTCTTCCGAGCCCACCTCTTTCATTGGGTATTAAAGTTTCTGATACATGAGGTTTGGGGGACACACTCAAACCACAGCAGTGACGTATGTTCCACTAATTGATCCTACTCATTTGTAAACATTCATTCTTAGAAACCCTGTGACATAGACCTTGGATTTTTCTCAATAAATATGCCTCATAATCTTTAGTATATGTATTTTCCATATATTTGTTTCCTGGTGCAACATTGTCACATTGTGTGCTTCTTTTATTTTCAATTTTATTAATTCTATTTCTAGCCTTATCTAATCTGAGTTTATCATCACTGTTATTTAAAATTTTGTATGTGTGTATGTACTGCTTCTAAAATTTTCATTTGTTTGAATGTCAAGGTTATCTAATTGAAATGGGTTAGTGCTCTTGATTTATACTTTGTTCCTTATTTTATTTATTTAGATATAGAACTGCAATTATTTTGGATTGTTTTAAACTATTTTTATGTTTGAAATACTTGTAGGTTTGGTTCTCTCATTAGATGTATTAGCTGACTGAAATAACAGAAGCTTTTTCTGTATGTGTTTTGTAGTTTTTTGTTTGTTAGTTTATCATTGTTATAACGGTTTCGGGTGATTCTTATGATTCTTATAATAGGCTTTTTCCTCTTAGGAGAAATTGAACTTGTCATATTCCTAGATTCCTGGGACCATTGCAAACTGAGTTCCTCTTTAATTAAAGTGAATTAAAATCCTTTAGATAGCACTGTAAATTCAGACTTCAATTTGTTATTAAATCACTTTTTACCTCAACAAGTAACAAAACAGATTAAGAGTTTTTCTTGTGGTCTTCTTTAATAAAAATTTATTGTTTATTTATTTATTTATTTTTTTAATTTTACTGTGGTGCTGGGGATTGAATCCAGGAGCATTTTAACTCTGAACTACACTCCTTGTCCTATTTTATTTTTTATTTGGAAGCAGGGTCTTACTAAGTGGCAGAGGGCCCTGCTAAGGTGCTGAGGTTGGCCTCAAACCTGCTATCTTCCTGTCTCAGCTTCCCAAAGTACTGGGATTACAGGTGTGCATCACCATGCCTGACTAATTTATTTCTTTTTGTACCTTTTCCCAGGCATTTATCTTACCCTAAATTTAGCCTTGTGTGTGGTATTCTCCATTCCTTGTCTGTACCTTTTGCAAGCCCCTAATCTTTATATTAAAAAAAGATTTAGTCCCTGAGTTCTGTGTTCCTCGATGGTATCTGGCTACATCAGTGCTTACTAACATTTCTGTAACCACAGTCCATTATCTTCCCTGGCCACTATTAAATTTCTTCAAACTTATATATTTGAAAGTGTACCAAATTATTTTACCCAGTATTTTATATTTTATATAATCATCTTTTCATAACAGCAATCATCTGAATGGAGTCTTAATACTATTAAAAATTTTAAATCACTGAAATATATCATTTTAATGTCTTTTCTGATTTGCTAGAATTTATGATACTTTCATTCCTTTGTAAGTGGTCATTAATATATAATTAATTGCTTATGTATAAAATAAATTCTTTAAGACTTTAAGTCAACTTATATAGCAAAACATGACCAATTTCTTATAGTCAATCTAAATTATTAATGTGTGGATTCATTCATTATAAATTTTTGATTCCTCTGTTTCACCCACCCTGCCCCAAAAAGCAATTATGGGCTTTTCTTATTCTGGAAGAATGACTTACAATATTGGCTCCATGATATAAAATATATCTCAAGCAAAACCATAAACCCCTGAATTTGACAGTTTAACTATAAATATAAAGTCGATTCTAATTAGCCATTTAAATCTTGGTAATAACATTACCACTATTAATTTTTATAATGTAGAAATTTAGGTTATTTTCTGAAAAAAAAACGACACAATAAATGTAAAATTTTAAGACATGTCAACTTTAAATATAAGCTGGCCAGGTGTGGTGGTGCATGCCTGTAATCCCAGTACTTGGGAGATTGAAAAAGTGATTGCAGGTTCAAGGCCAGCCTCAACACTTTAGTGAGACACCCTTACCAACTTAGCAAGACACTCTTTGAAAATGAAAAATAAAATAAGCCTGGGAGTGTAGCTCGGAGGTGGAATGTCCCTGGATTTAATCTCCAGTACAAAAAAATAAAAGCTCACTAAAGACTCACTGTATTTATGTAGGAATTCCTAATTATTTATTCTTACATTAACCCCATGAAGTTGCACACAGCATTTGTTGTGTCTTACAATGGCTTTGTCATACTACATTAGATATTTACCAAAGACTCTATTTATATATGAAGAAAATGGCTTTAATGGTAAGTCAGAGAGTGTACTGAATGTTAACATCTTCACTAAATTTTTTTCACATCTCATTTTCCCTGTTCTCACAATGGTCTTGTTTCTTCCTCAGGCTTTATTATCTCTCTCTCTCTCTTTTTTTTTGTCTATTTATTGGATTTATAAAAGATTACCTTCTTCAAACTCTTTTTTTCTAAACTGTCAGAATTCCATTTCTACCATTAGAGACCACTAAAACATGCAAATTCCTACACTTCAAGGTGACAGCAAATTCAGTGTTATACATCTAGTTAGACTTAGCTTGAAAAAATTACATGCTCTTAATCTTAACTTGGAAAACACTCATGTCTTTAATTCAAAATGTATCTTCCAAATAATTTTATTTTTGTGCCTCTCTCTCAGTCCGTTACACATAGAGGTTTTTCACAAATTACTTTTGTAAACAATTGCTGAATACTTTAGCTAAACTCTATGCTAATCTTCTCCATTGCAGGTATAAATATTTACCTATGCTAATAAAAACTACAGAACCAGTTATTTACTTTAAATGAATATTTCAATAGCATTTCTAGTTTAAATCATTTCACGTGTATTATTTTTACTTTGTGTGGGAGATAGTAAAAGTAACTACCTTTTATGAATGGAGATACAGGCTTCAGAAGAATAAATGATTTATCTGAGAAAATACGATAACATGAAATTCCCAAGCTTACCAAAGATGTGTTTATCGAGAATAGTTTCTCATCTACTTTAGATGATTAATAGATGCTTGCTACATGAGTAAAATAATAAAACATAGGTAAGTGTATTAAACATCTTTAACTTGCTTGATGTGTGTTCTTGCACAATTTCTTTGAGTGTCCTTATCGTATTTCATTGTCTGAAAGCTGAAAGTAATTGTGTCCTTTTAAAAGAATTGCTATTAACATTAGATAGAATTGCATATAAGACATAATGAACAGTAGGTGCTAAATTAATTTTGTTTCCTTCCTCTTTTATATAAGCAATCATAGTTTTTGGTGTTCCAAGCCATACCATATGTAGAATATTATACCTTATCCTTCAAATAAACCATGTATTTTACTTCTCTGCTACCTTTTTACAAATCTCTGAAAAAATGAGTTACTTATCACCTTCAAAATGGAAAAATGCAAAATTTGGAATCTTTGGTGTTAAAATTACACTATATTTGCATTTATGCAGGTTATGCATATTTATTTGTTTTTATTTCCATTTCCGCAAGATGGCTAAGACCAATTATGCCTAACACTCATTTAAAATTTAATTAAAAGTTAAATTCATTTTAAAAACTTCACTCTTTAAATTTAAAGTTGTAAATTATTACAACTTTAATAAACGCATCAAACATTTGCACACACACAATCTATCTTCAGATTCCTACAAAGAACTGGAGACAGAATAGCAAAAGCAAGTCGATTGTCATTGTGGAGGGGATTACCCCTAAGATCCATTACAGTGCAAGAATCTCATTCCCTTATTTGGTCTTGTCTACCATCCTGAATTTTTAGATATTCTTACATAAAAACCATTTGTCTGTCTACTCCAACACCAATTGTATATCAAAATCAGAGTCATCTTGATCAGTCTAACTCTCTTCTTGATTATTTGCTTTCCAAGTTTGGATTTCTGAAAAATGGCTCCAGCTCATGTCATGCAAGAAGTAGCATCTCCCTAGGATAACCTGTTTTTCTGCATGTCATTACATAGACGGCGTGGCTGAAAACACTCTTGCATATGTCCCTGGTGCCTGGTGCCAGACCCCAAAGTTGGCGACGTCTCTCAAGAAGCATGTTAATTAACTTATTTTTTAACAACCGACTGATTCACCGTACTGGCTAAATCTGATCTTCACTATACATCCTCAGTCAGTTCCATGCACTGTATGCACATCCTCCCACACATTATTTAACGGCCATGGTTAAGAGACGTATTCATCAGTCTTTATTTAATGCTTTCTCATCAGTCTTTTATTTAATGCTTTTTGCGTGCCATGTATAGCTAAGCACCAGGGAGATGGAAGTCACGAAGATCTTGTTCTTTTGTTAAGGTGCTAATGACTGACAAACTCTTGAGGGCTTTTTATTTTCATATTTTGCTTCCTTATGTATTTGGGTAGAAATAGCACATATTCACAAATACTTGTGACTTTTTTTAACATGTACCCTCTAGAAATGAGCTATTAACTACACCATTCACAATAGAAGAACAAGATTTGCCCAAATGACCCAGGAACCCAGATGAACTATATTTTCAAAAAGGTCATCATTCTATAAATGTTTCATTCTCTTATGGCTACATTAATCTTAGGGGGTCAGAAAGTTGGGAAAGATAAAGCTAATCCACCTTACTGATAAGATAGGAGCTTACTTGCTTAATAATGAAACACTGGCACATACTTAAGACTGCAATAGATTGAAAAAAAAAAAAAAGACCCTGGGCCAGTCTATCTCTGAGCTACACCTCCAGCCGCACTTTTTTTTTTCCCTCTCTTTTTTTTGGTGCTGAAGATTGAACCTAGAGCCAGTCTATCTCTGAGCTACACCTCCAGCCGCCCTTTTTGCTTTCGAAATGGGGCCTCACTAAGTTGCTGAGGATCTTGCTAAGTTGCTAGTTGTTTAGACAGTCAAGGGAACCACAAGTGACTAATATACACCTCCTTTCCCCCCCCGAATCTGTTTGGTCTAAGAGAATTTTTGTTTCCACTGTTACTCATCTTGCATTTCCGCAGCTTCGTGCCTATAAAACAGCACTTCTGTAGGTACACCGGTCAGACCTTTCTGATTTTAGGACTTCTTCAAATCTTTCAATAGATTATATACCTGGTAAAATCTTAAGTAGAAAATATGGTGGTATTCCTGGTTTACCAAAATTATTTTAGTACGAAACCCATACTACCCCACCTCAAGCAGAAAAAGAGGCAATAGTGACACTTTGAGAAGAATTATTCCAAAATAATGGTATGACACACCTCCTTGGTAGTCTGTTGTGAAAATGTAGCACATAAATCGTTTGTGTTCTAGAGTTCAGTATGTTACTGTAGATTGGTGGAAAGATGATATTTTAGATTGTGCAAATTTTATAATTTTACAGCATCAATTTTTTTTACATTATTGTCAACCATAACTTACATTCCTTATATAACTTATGTTCTTTTACTTAGCAATTGCTACTGAGAACTATTTAAATTGATAGGTGGATAATAAGACTCAGAAGATTTAGCATATACTCAGTATTTTGATTAGCTTATGCTCATTATTTAAATCTATAGGTGGATAATAGAGTCAGATTTACCAACTGAACAAAATCAATGACAGAGCCCTAGATTTCAGCAGGATCTTTCTGATGAGAAATGTCAAACAATAACAAACACACGCTATACTACTTTTAAGAAAAATAAGACATGTGTTGAGATGTGCTGTAAATATTCGTAATGTTAGACAACAAAAAATAAATACTGGGGAATATAGAGTTAATTACCTATAAACTTTTCATTGTGTTTTTTTTGTTATTGTTGTTAATTATAATACTAAGCAAGTAACAGGATAAATGCAAACGAAGCTGTAGTGATGAGTCTAATAAGTACATGAATTGCTAATAATAATAATAGATATAATTCCACTGCCGTTTATGCACTTTATTGCCCAAATGCCTTTCTCCATTTTAAGTTTTCTCTTAGGGTCATTAGAAGCCAATTTGAATAACAAAACAGTTCGGAGAGTTAAATTTGAGGAACTAAGCAGTTTGGCAGAATCCCACACCAAGTAGTTTTTAGCATGTCTTGTTATGATCTGTATACATATCTTGTGTGTTTCCCTTTCCATCACAAATGTCCTGCCACACACAGAGGGTACATTGAGGTACGGGAGGGGTTAGGGCTTCCAAGAGCTGTCCTGGCAGCACTGGTATCTACTTTGCAGCCAGTATTTTTTTTTTTAAACCACTATCCTAACCATATTATTTGCACTTTCCAGTATCTACAGGGGAAGTTGTTCCTGAAACAAATGATACTTATAATGAGCAGTAATGAAAACCTTTGCGGAGCTGGTTTTGAGAACACAAAACTAAAAATGGGCTGAAAGACCAGTTTGCTTCCTTAGGGCGTAATTATGTGCTTTGAGGGATTTGATTTATCCTTCTATAAACCTACATCAGTGTAGAAGCTGACATGCTCTGCTTTTCCTGTAGAGAGTATTAGGAGTGTATTAATTTTAAATTAGGCCAGATAACAAGATCGGTATATGAGAAATCAGATTCACCATTTTTGGGAAAAATTACCATGAAAGTTTTAATGAGAAAATATTACTTTTCTAAACAGAACTATTTTAGTAAAATGCTTAAACTGTATAATTTATAATACTTCGACAATATTAAAATGTGACGAATGAGGGAAACTTAATAATCTTCGGGATATTTAGAGGTTTTCACATTAGATAAAACCAGCAATTAAATTCACTTATAAAGGAATCCTTGTGAGGATAAACTATTTTATTTTTGTGGGTCTCACTGCACCATCTAGATTTGATTTTATCAATTAAGTTCAGAAATGACAAGAATGAGATCCTACAATTACGTGCCATTTACTCTTCACTTCTTTACTTAAGCCATGAATTATTAACCATCTACTATTTATGCTGTCCTATGTTTCTGGAACCGGGCATATAAAAGTCAGTAAAACACAGCCCATTCTGACAAGTATTTAAAGTAAGAAAAATTCAATTAGCTCCTTTGTTAATTACATGCTGTCTTTGCTAGAAAATTTAGAGTTTTGTGCCTCTGGTGATTATTTGTCTATGTTAACGGCTGGATTTCTGAATCTTCGGATTTCCTTGTGTTTGTGTTTGCATTTGGAAGAGTATTTTATGTATCATCAGATAAAGGAAATGTGTGAACATAGATCCAATCCAGCCTAAAGCAGAAGGATGTCATTTTAATCTAGTGCAAGAGTTTATTCCAAATGTGGGGGTAGAGTCTACTGAAAATGATGAACTTCTTTTGTTTCTTCAAGCTAGGATAGAGTGTCAAGAACAACTTCAGATACTTTGCAGAAAAGTCTGACAGTATATGTCACTTACAAGCAGTAGCAGTATGTTAGCTTGTCTTTTTTGTTCTGAGTTTTCTGAAGAGGGTGTTTCTTTCTTCTCTACAAACAATTTACAGTCTAGCTCCTGACAGTATTAGAAAGTACACCTACTCTTCAGTTTTTTGTAATTTTCCTTATGGAGGTCTTTTACCTCTTTGGTTAGGTTTATCCCTAAGTATTTTATTTTTTGGGATGCTATTGTGAGTGGCATTATTTTCTGGATTTCTTTCTCAGTGGTTTTATGGTTGGTGTAGAGGAAAGCTTCTGATTTTTTAAGATTGATTTTGTATCCAGACACTTTGCTGAATTTGTTGATCAGTTCTATAAGTTTTTTGCCT
>PVLC010034174.1:0-17057 GCA_004027655.1 Graphiurus murinus
TCTCAGCCTCCCAAGTTCTGGAATTACAAGCATGCACCACCACACCTGGCTCTCAAGATAGATTAAATATTGACAATTTGGGTGGGGGGTAGGAATCACATTAACTGTAAGTGTTTGGGTACGGCGGGGGGAGGAGGGTCTCAGGACTATATTGTATATTTTTTTGTGTATGCGTGTGATTCTGAGGATTTAACCCAGGGGCATTCTACTTCCTAAGCTACACCCCCAGGCCTATTTTATTCTTTATTTTGAAATAGGGTCTCCCTAAGTTGCCGAAATCTTTGTTAGGTAGCTGAGGCTGACTGCGAACTTGCAAACCTTCTATCTCAGCCTCCCAAGTACTAGGATTGCAAACATGCCACCACCCAGCTATATTGTAAATTATAATCAAGGGTCTCTGTAAATACCATTGTAAACAAAAGAATACTGTTTAGTAATGAGGTTTAAATCTTTTTGTAATTAAAACAATGACTTGAAAGCCAGGCGTGGTGGCACACGCTTATAATCCCAGCATTCGGGAGGCTGAGACCGGAGGATCCGGGTTCGCGACCAGCCTCAGCTACCTAGTGAGGCACTCCGCAACTTAGTGAGACTCGGTTTCAAAATAAAGAATAAAAAATAGGGCTGGGGGTATTGCTGGAGGTAGAATGCCCCTGAGTTCAATCCCCAGTACCGCAAAAAAAAAAAAAAAAAACAATGACTTGAAATTCAGCTGTGGTAGGGCCTGAACAAAGAAATATAGAGTAGTGGTAATATAGCTCAGTGGTAGAGTGCTTGGCTAGCATGCATGAGTCCCTGGGTTCAATCCTCAGCTCTGAAAAAAAAAAAGAGAGAGAGAGTAGTGGGAGGATGATTTGAAAATGATAAAAAAAAAAAAGTTCTTAAATTGTAATCCTAATTATAATGTACAGGGAGGAAGAAATACAAATGATGGGTTCAATACACTCTTATTCAAAATTAGGCCTACAGGAAAAGATAAAATAATGAAATATGAGCATATATTCAAATACAAAATTGATTTGAAAGTGAAAGAACACTGACCTAGTAACTAGGGCCATGGTTTCTGGTTCTTGACTCTCCCTGATGATTTCTAATTAGGTGCCCTTTGGCAAATTATAGTCATCCCTCTATTTATTTTTTACTTTAGCATGTATAACTTGAGCAGATATAAAATAAATGGCATCAGCAATTCATTCTAACTCTAAATTCAAATTGTCTACCTATAGGACTAATAAGTTTCCAGACTGTGAGATAGAGGAGCCTCATAAGGAGTCAAAATACAGACAAAATAGAGACCAGGGCAAAAGAAAGCAAACAAATTAGGAACAAAGGAATTAAAATCAAGATAGCTAATAAGTAAATTAAAGATCATCTGAATACAAGACTTGTCTATCAATAGAATAATCCATCCAATATAGAGAAAAGATAAAATATTATTTATTCATTTACATGACACTCTCCTAGAGTGTGGACTTTCAACATGATAGGTTACAAAGGACATATGATTTGTTTTTTAACACTTTGATATAGAGAGTGTCAAAAAATAACATCCCTTCTAATTGAATGAGGAAACATATAACACCATTTAGTAGTTAGTAGATCTCTGAGCATATAACTAGCATAAATCTTGTGTATTTCTCTTAAATTGCATAGTATCTTTTCTGCAGCTACCATGAGGAGGAATCTATAATTCCATATCTTCATAGTCAATCCATTTATGAGATTTTCCTATAATGCACAAGATGATTGCACAGTCTCTTCATTGCCACTTTCATGTCTTTGTTCCTGAATGTATAGATGACTGGGTTCAAAAGTGGAGTGATAAATGCATCAAAAATGGCAAGATATTTATCCAGATGTGATGTGGGAGAAGGCCATGTGTAGAAAAACATCAGTGGCCCAAAAAACAAGATAACCACGGTGATATGAGCTGACAGTGTAGACAGGGCCTTGGAAGTACCACCAGAAGAGTGTTTCCAAACAGTGAAGAGAATGAAGATATAGGAAATGACCAACAAAACAAAGGAGCCCACAGAAATAAGTCCACTATTGACAGTGACCATGAACTCAAGTTCTTGAGTGTTTGTGCAGGCAAGTCTGAGAAGCCGAGGAAGGTCACAGTAAAAACTGTCAAATATATTAGGGCCACAGAAAGGTAAATCTACCACAAAAACTAATTGGGCCAATGAGTGGATAAGGCCAATGATCCAGGAAGTGACTAAAAAATATAGACACATTTTTGGACTCATGATGGTCAGGTAGTGGAGAGGCTTACATATGGCCACGTATCTGTCAAAGGCCATGGCTATGAGCAGCACCATCTCAGCGCCCCCAAGAGCATGACTAAAGAAGATCTGGGTGATACATCCCCCAAATGAGATGGATTTGTGCTTCTTGAATATATCATAAATCATCTTGGGAGCTGTGATTGAGCAAAATACCATGTCAATGATGGAGAGGTTCGCCAGGAGGAAATACATGGGGGAATGCAGATGAGAATCCAGGGTTACAGTGAACACAATGACGAGGTTCCCCATCATGCTCGCTGAGTAGAACAACAAAGAGAAAACAAAAAGGAGAAGCTGGAGCTCCCATGAATTAGTGAATCCCAGGAACACAAACTCTGTTACCACAGAGTGGTTCTTTCCATCCATTTCCTCAGACCCTAGGATCAATTTTCATCTTCCCTAAAGGAAAGAAGAAAGAAAGGCTCTGACCATAGAAATTATTATCATATTAGCATATCACACACCAAAATAATCTTCATCACATGCACACTGGGCTTCTACATAGAGGGATAGCTGGTTCCTGTATAATATTATGGTTGTTACTACTACTAAGTTAGTCCCATTTCTTTTTTTTTTTTTTTTTTTTTTTTTTTTTTTTTTTTTTTTTTTGCGGTACTAGGGATTGAACTCAGGTGCATTCTACCTCTGAGCTATACCCCCAGCCCTATTTTTTATTCTTTATTTTGAAACAGGGTCTCACTAAGTTGTGGAGTGCCTCACTAGGTAGCTGAGGCTGGCCGCGAACCCGGATCCTCCAGTCTCAGCCTCCCAAATGCTGGGATTACAAGCATGTGCCACCACGCCCGGTTCCCATTTCTTTTTTATTTGTTTGCTTGTTTTGTTTTGAACAAGGTCTTCCTAAGTTGCTGAGGGTCTTGCTACATTGCTGAAGCTATCCTTGAACCTACAATCCTCCTGTCTCAGCCTCCCGAGTCCTAGGATTACAAGTATGTGCCACCAAGCCTGAATTAACCTTTTGATTTTAAATTTTTTTGTGTGTGTATGGTACTGGGGATTGAACCCAGGGGCATTCTACCTCCAAGCTACACCTCCAGCCCTATTTTTTTTATTCCTTATTTTGAAACAGGATCTCACTAAATTGCAGAGGACCTCACTAAGTAGCTGAGGCTGCCGAACACCTGCAATCTTCTGCCTCAACCTCTCAAGTACTGGGATTACAAGCGTTAACCACCATGCCCGGCTTGACTGATTTTTCATACAAATAAAGGTGATTTCAGCCCCTCATATTAGCCACCTAACAATTACTCATGCACAGCATACAGCTTTTAATGTTTTCTTGTGTTATCTATATTGTTGAATTTCACTTTGAAGGTTTCCCTTCTTTCTTCAACTTTCAATCTTCTCTCATTCTATTCTTAGGTCACAAAATCCAATTCTCAGAGTCCCAGCTAAAAGATCTCTCATTTGTGAAATAGTCCCAATCTGCCTGAATCTCTGTATGGAGTCAGCATTTATTTTACTTTGCCTCTTATTATTATATAAACATTCATCTCTACAATTAAAACGGATGCAGGAATCATACCTGGTCCACATGGGTAGCCCCTACCACCATCACAATCATCAATAGGTACTAACACAATCAGTCACAAGTGCTTCGCATTTGTCAAACAAAGAAATAAATTGATGGGACTGAGGAATGACACTGGAGTTAAGAGAGCATATCATAATTTAGTAAGTTCATATTAATAGTATACCAATCAGTAGATATCACAAGATTACAAGATCATTCCTAAAATTTACACAAATAGTTGCACAAGAAAATTCTGTCATAAAAATAAGTATGGCCTTTTGATTATTAATTTTTAAAAATCAATAAAGGGATTCTAACTTGTTTCAAACGGGAGAAATCACTATTTCATAGCTGATACTTACTGTCAATATTCACTATTTCTTAAATAAAATATAATGTCCTCTGATAGAGATATACACATCCATTTGACTTCCAAAGATAAGAGTTATGTCACATAAGGCAGTCTTTTTTTCAAAATACATTTGGAGTAGATAAAAAGTGGCAGAAATACAATATTGGAGGGGGGGGGGAGTTGCTAACAGTATCTGCATCTATACTTGAGAAGAGGATGATAATTGAGTTATAAAATCTATAAGAGGAACTAATGGGTGGTGGCCAGATCCCAGAATGGGAAGGTAATACAATAGTAGAGTTCTTTAGGGATAAAGAACAATTGCTGGTGATAAACCAGAAAAGTTCCACTGTTCAATGGAGCATTCCTGATTTAGTCCCAACACTTTTGTTTTACAAGTGAAATAATATATATAGGAAGATATATAGTAAATAACCTGCTCAGTATCACAAAGATAAGTTGGAAAAGTTTATACAAGGACCAAGAGCCAACTGACTCCCATTGAAAGTTCTTTACAATAAATAGTTTTTTATTAGTTTCCTCTTTCTGTTATAGCAAGTTACCAAAAATTTTAGTAGCTTAACACACACACACACACACACACACACACACACACACACACACACACATCTTACAGTTCTAAAGGCAAGAAAGCTGATACAAGTTTTTGGAGTGAAAATTCAAAGTGTTAGTAGAGTCATGTTCCTTCTGAAGGTTCAGGGACACAGTCTGCTTCCTTGCCTTTTCCAGCTTCTAGAGGCTGCCTGCATTTCTTGGCTCATGGGCCCTTCCTCGCTTTTCAACATGCCTCATTCCAAACTCCCCTTCTGTCAGCACAGCTCCTCTCTGACTGACTCTCCCACATTCTTCTAATAATGAATGATCCCTATGACTATATTGGGCAGGCCCAAATAATACAGGATAATTCTAAATCTTAATCTTAATCATATCTGCAAAGCTTCTCTTTTGCCATACACAAACCTGGGGTTAGGATAGGTACATCTTTGAAAGTCATTATTCTGTACACCCCAGTACTTTAGGGGGGAAGGGAAATTTTTAAATTAAGCAATAATTCTGATAGAGAGAAATTCGTATAACCTTTCAGGACATTAGAATGGATATTGAGAGATTAGGGACAGATGGTGCATCCTCACTTGTATCCTGTAACCATCTGTAAGTAATTTCTATCACCAATCACAAGGTAGACCAAACCTGGACAACTGATGCCCATCAGTGATAAGGAGCAAGTGATAATCAGTCAACCAATATGTTTTAGGAAAGCAACTGTGCCAGGTATATAACTGACTCCTGAGTAGTTCTATTAATTATTAGTTTTTGTTCATTAATTCAATAAATATTTTGAAAGACCAGAATGTCTGACACCATTCCAAAAGTTGAATATATAGCATTGACAAGAATTCTTGCTTTTGTATAATCAATATCACCATTGACAAAGCAATTCTGATGTATAGCTTCCTTCTCCAGAAAGGATAAGAATGCTTGAAGAAATTCTATAATTCATCAAATATCTGGGAAGTCTCAAACAGTCTGCTTGCTTCTAGTCCAATTTTCACTTTTAGGAAGTCCTTTGTTGGGTTTTTTGACTGTTTGCTCTTTGTTTTTGCTTTTGTTTCTGTGCTACTGGGGATTGAACCCAGGAGCATTCTACCTCTGAGCTATACCCCCAGCTCTTTTAATTTTTTATTTTGAAACAGGATCTCACTAAGTTGCTTAGGGCCCCACTAAGTTGCTGAGGCTGCCCTCGAACCTGTGATCTTCCATGTCTCAACTTCCCTAGTACTGGAATTACACGTATGTGCCACCATGTCAGGCTCCTTCTTAGTAGTTTGGTTTCTTTTATCTGAATTCTTGCATCTTTAGCTTCTATTACACTATTTCTCAGTGGTTTTATCTAATAAATTATGCATTTGGCTTATCTCCCTACATACATTTATAAAAACACTTGGGAACAGGTTTTTTAGGCCATAATTCTTTGCACTGATTCAATGAAAAGCAACCCAAAATCAATGCTGGGAATATTTCTCTGCTTACTCACTTATTCATTCAACAAATATTGAGGCAGTGTCTATAAAGTGCCTTGCAATGTACTAACCCTTGGAGATAATATAAAGGTAGAAAAACATGTCAATTATCTGGAATAAATAAATGGAATAAAAATTTAACATATATAAAATAAGACTATGGTTATATGAACAATTTTAAGTTGTATAAACCATTTTATGATTTCTATCCAAACCCCCATGTCATCAACTATAAATTAAACAAAACTTATCTAAAAGTGGGCAAAAAGCAAAAGAATTCTTTTGATTGCTAAGGAAAAATTTTATTAAACTGCCCACAAAATTGGAACACTGAGAATAGGAGAATATACTATGAAGCAAGAATATAAGGGATACTGTTTCCAAATTGAAATTCTGATAGCAAAAATTAATAATAATAAAAGACGAATAACAAAAGAAAAATAGGTGTAGTGGCACATGCCTGTAATTCCAATAGTTAGGAGGCTGAGACAGGAGGGTCAAAGGTTGGAGACTAGCCTCAGCAACTTAGCAAGACCCTGTTTCCAAAAATGAAATAAAATAAGCTGGGCATGGTGGCACACGCCTATAATCCCAGTGCTTGGGAGGCTGAGACAGGAGGAATTGAGGACAGCCTCAGCAAATAGACTTTCATCAACCTAATAAGACTCTGTTTCAAAAATAAAAATTAAAAGTATGGCTAGGGGTGTAGTTTGGGTGTAGAATGTCCCTGGGTTCAACCCTCAGTACCACAAAATAAATTAAATAAAATTAAAATTGTCTGGAGTTATAGCCCAGAGATAGAATGCCCCTGGGTTCAATCTCCAATTGAGAGAGGAGAAAAGGGGAGGGGAGGGGAGGGGAAGAGAAAGGGAGAGAGAGAGGTAAACTTAGTTATTTATAAGGAAAAGTACAAAACTAGAAAAGGATTAATTGGGTCATTCAGAGAAAAAAGTCAAGATTCTGTGTAAAGTTTACACAAAGACAAAGAAGTCAAGGTGGACATTTTTTAAAAGCTAAATTCAGTTTTTAAATCAGAAAGAAAATGGATTAAAATATGAGAAAAAGAAAGACAAAGGAAAATTAGGTTACTGAATGCAGCAAGAGACCAAGATGGTCATTTAGATGGAAAGTTTTGATAAAGAAGAAGAGATGGAAGCCGGGCGTGGTGGCGCATGCTTGTAATCCCAGCTTTCGGGAGGCTGAGACCAGAGGATCCGGGTTCGCGGCCAGCCTCAGCTACCTAGTGAGGCACTCCACAACTTAGTGAGACTCGGTTTCAAAATAAAGAATAAAAAATAGGGCTTGGGGTATAGTTCAGAGGTAGAACGCCCCTGAGTTCAATCCCCAGTACCGCAAAAAAAAAAAAAAAAAGAAGAGATGGCATAGTGGAAGTTTATTTAAATGGGCCAACTTAAAAGTTCCAGTGCTAGCCAGGGGTGGTGGTGCACACTTGTAATCCCAGTACTTGGGAGGATGAGACTGGAGAATCTGGGTCTCAGCTACTTAGTGTAGCTAAGCCTCAGCTACTTAGTGAGGCCCTCTGCAACTTAGTGAGACCCTGTTTCAAAATAAAGAATAAAAATTAGGGCTGGGGATGTATCTCAGAGGTAGAATGCCCCTGGGTTCCATCCCCAGGATAAAAAAAAAAAAAAGTTCCAGTGCCCCAAAATGTTTCCTATTAACATCCAGTTGTATTCTTTTAGGTTAACATACCATGGTCTGTAGTCTTGTTTACACTGCTAAGGCAAGGGGACTCTATTAAGCGATTATAAACAAATAGAGATGTTGTCAGAAGCCTTTCTTCAGCTGAGATTTTTTTTTTTTCTTCTGGTGCTGGGAATTGAACCCAGGGGCATCCTATCTCTGAGTTACACCCTCAGCCCTATTTCTTATTTTTTCTTTGGTTGATGAGAGCCTCGATAAGTTGGTGAGGCAGGCTTTGAACCCACAGTCCTCTCATCTCAGCCTCGAAAGACTGGGATTGCAGGGGTGTACCACTACGCCCAGCTTTTAACTGAGATTTTATGCAGGCAAGACATAAGAGTTTTGCTGATGAAGACAAGTGATTCCTTTTAAACCTGAGTCATTACCCAAGGAAGATTAACTTAGATCAGTTGCTACAGGAGCTAGGTTAAGAGCCAAAGTGCTGAAGGAGAAGAAAGAGAGACAGTCCCTAAGAATGACAGCTCAAAACGGAGAAATAGAGCTGAACACAAATTTTATCTAGTTTAGAATCCTTTAAAGAGAAAACAATGCAAATAGCAAATGTCAGCATATCTGGAAACTTACTCAGCTCCTGTCTTCAAATCTTCAGATTTCCTGAGCACTGCATCTTTGGATGGCCGTCTCTGTGTGGCTTCCGGGAGATGCTGGGCTATAAGCACTTGATCACTTTCAGGCATCCCACACCCTCCTGAAAAGACTGTGTCCTCTCTTAAGATTAGTGCCAGTAGGAGATACTCTGCTTTGAGTATTCTACTTCTGTCTTCACTTGTATGGAACTGGGCAATATTTTAGAATAAATTCATGACAACTTTATATTTTAAATTTTTGAAACAAAAGAGAAAAATGTTTATTACCCCCAATTAATAAAATTATTGAGCTAGAAGAGAACTAGAACTATGTTCTGACTCAATTTCTTTCCTTTGTTTTCCCATGCAGTTTGTGATAGTTCTCCCTCAGTTTATGAGGTTTGAAAATTTATTTATTTCCTGGGTTACCTGCTTTTTATTAATGTAATAATCCAAAGGCTCTTCTTTGCAAAAAAAAAAAAAAATCTTTCATCCTATTAATAAAGCCAATGTCCACTTAATTCCTCCTTCATGAGTGTAGAGTTGTTAGCACTCTCTGATTAATGTTTAATATTTTTCAATTTGGTAAAATCCACTCGTCTTTGCCCTCTAGTTTTAATTGCTCAATTCCTTCAGTCTTTCCTCATAGATCCACCTTCTGTCTCTTTGTCACTTTTGCCTAATCACCTCATTTCACCACCAAGCCTCTCAGTGTTTTGACCTAGAAAAAAATACAATAGATATTTTAGATATTGAGTCAAGAACCCGAAGATTGGCTGCTGATTGTAGAACATTGCATTTACTGCCCTACTTCTTTCTCCATTCTTTCATCATCTAATTTTAACCAATACTATATTGTTTTAATTTGCTATAGTTCAGTACCTAAATGTTTTTCTTCCAAGCAAATTTTCAATCACTTTCTCCATCTTAATTCCATAAAACAGAGGTTTTCATTTTAAAACCATACTTGTCCCAGTACCTCACTTCTCCTATTTATTTTAGCTCTTCTCTAAAGAAAAGTTAAGTAGACAACAAGCTTGTTAAAATGATAAGCATGTCCTCCAATGCTACTAAATTTCCCTATAGATCCCTGGGTATGGTTATCGATGTCAGCTGCCTCTTGTTCCCTCCTGAAACAAACTGTGGTGCAGATTCCAGGCTGCAGCGTCCCCTCAGCAGCACCTTTGGGTCGCCAAGTCATTTCCAAATCCTAGTTTAAAAGTAAAGTTGCGCTGAGCATGGTGGCACATGCTTGTAATCCCAGTACTTCAGAGGCTGAGACAGGGGAGGATCACAGGTTTGCAGCCAGACTCAGCTACTTAGTGAGGCCCTCTGCAACTTAATGAGACTCTCCCTGTTTCAAAATAAAAGATAAAAAATAAGTAAGGCTGGGGGTGTAGCTCAGAGGTAGAATGCCTCTGAGTTCAATCCCCAGTACCAAAAAAACAAACAAACAAACAAAACAAAAAAAATTAAGGTTGCTTCTTGTTCTCTGCATCCATAGCAATTCATATTTCCTTTTCTGCTGTGATCCCTACTCTTCCACCACCAACACCTGTTTCTGCCTGCCCCCAGCCAACGCTTCATTGAAAAAACCAGCCGGTTACCCAAGTCTTCTTTGTCTCTGAAGATTTTCAAGTTTAGCCTCTTCTTGTGAACTCTTTGCCATTCTTCCTTTGCAGCTAGTCACAGGCTATTGTCTCAATCACATGGAGCTATATAAAATGTTTCTATAAATGGAAAAGTTAGCTAATTAAGTGCACTGGAGGAGAGTGACCAAACAAAGCTATAATGACCTGGTACTGCAAAACTAAAGTCAATTAGCCAAGGAAATTGTCTCCTAAAAATGTATTCATTGTGATCAAAGCATCAAGGGGAAATGTTGATAATGGGTCACAGGAGGGCAAGATGACACTGGAATGTTTAAAGAAATCAATCGCTATCATTTTCTTTGCCCCTTTAAGTCCTATTATAATGAATGAAAATAACTCCAGGTAATCTGGTAATATTTGCTTTCCAAAAGATTCATAAAAGTCATATGGCTGGGAATGTAGCTCGGAGGTAGAATGCTCCTGGATTCAATCCCCAGTACCACATGCAAAAAATATATAAATACCGTCACTAAAGTCCCTGTTTAGGTTAATATCCTTTATTTTTCTATACAGCACTTATTATCCTTTGACATATCAAATCACTTATTCGCTATTGGTTGTCTGCCAAAAAGCCTCTGCAATTTTAATTGAAAGACTATTAGTTATTTAAATTAATTTAGAGAAAATAATTTCTGAAATATTCTCCCCATGGGGAACCTTGATACAATCTCAATTTTATGTAAAACTTTTGTGTTTCTTAGCACATATGCATCCTAATTAAAGTTATTGTTATGTCGAGCTCAATGATTTCTCTCCCAAGTTTTTCATAGTTATTTTCTTTCTTTTGAAAACTGAAATATAAATCACATAAAGCTGGGCGAGGTAGCACATGCTTGTAATCCCAGTACTTGGGAGGCTGAGACTGGAGGATCCGGGTTTGCAGCCAGCCTCAGCTACTTAGTGAGGTAGCACATGCTTGTAATCCCAGTACTTGGGAGGCTGAGTCAGGAGGATTGAAGGTTTGAGGACAGCCTCAGCAATGTAGCAAGACTCTCAGCAACCTAGCAAGATCCTGTTTCAAAACAAAGAATAAAAATGGCTGGAGGTATAGCTCAGAGGTAGTACACCTCTGGGTTCACTCCCCAATACACACAAAAAAATCTTTTTTAACTATCTTATAATATGACTTTTATTAAATTCTAAATTTAATACATTATCATATGCATTTTGAAGATACAGGCTTTGTCTACCTCATATTTGCTTCCTTCCAAAGCAACCTGTAAAGTTTCCTGCAGTCAAGGAAACCGAATTTATATTTATTGACTCTAACAAAGGAATCCAGTTGTTGAAATAATTCCATTTTCTCTTACCATGCCTGTCACTTGGAGGCAGGAATAATATGAATAAACATTGACTTCAAGCTATTAAGAAGAAGTAATAGGACTTGTTTCTCTGTCTTTATTTTTTATTGACAGATAAATAATTTCACATATTTACTGGGTACAATATCTCCGTGCATTTATATATTGTATAATAAATAACCCATTCGAGCATTTAGTTTATCCATCATCTCAAACGTTCACCGTTGCCTTGTGATGTTCAGAGGATTGAGGTAATCACATTTTTCCATTCATGGTACATGATGAGCACTGGTTTGTCAAAGGACCGTCTCTTTTTTTACTCATTCCTTACCTTTAATCTCCATTCGCCATTCAGAATCCCTTTCCCTCAAAGACAGCCATTCTGGTGTTTTAAAAGTATGTTCTATTGTACGTGTTATAATAAAGCATATATTATTGTTCTGTATAGATGTACATATAAAATAATCCCATACATCCCTTTTAATTTTTTTCCATTTAGTCTATGTTGCTATGAGTATATTCATACTACACAGCACTCCATGGTGAGTAGGCACCATTTTCTACCTCTGTAATTTCCCAGATTTCCTCAAGTTTTTCAAGGAAACTACAAATGATTATGCAAATATTGGATGACTTCCTCTAACTTAAACTCACACATGCCAATGGTATCAATAATCACCTAGATCCACCAGTATAATAATACTAGTTATTAAAATTCTTAAATACTTACACATTGATTAAAAATAGCCACTTTCACAAGTCCCTTGACATTCCACCCGCCACCTTCCCCAGAAGTCCCTATGAATCAACTAATAAAAGCGAATGCCTTGAACAGCAGGAGTCTTCAGGACTCTTCCAACTCTGGCCAGCACCTGCTCTGAGAGGCCCGTGTCTATACATGCAGTTGTCTCATAATTTGCATATCATACCTGCTCCATACTAATAAAAACTGCAATGAACATCTCATAAATGCCCCCCTGAAGATCAGCAATGACTATGATCATGTCTTTCAAAGAATTATGAAGCATTGACTCTTTGAACCAATGATTATTTTATTAATCACTCTTTTATTGCATAAAAATACAAAAAGCAAATGAATTCTCTAAATTAGTGAGCAAATTCCAGCCTTAGAAATAATATCAGGTAAAAAAAAAAAAAAAAAACTATTTTCCTTTCCATTATCCTGAATCCCAGTCTGAGAGTGTAGAAAACACTCATTAATTCATCCATATGGCTATGCTGTAGTTACATGTCAAAGACTCAGGACAAAATATTCAAATACCCACTCAAATAGAATTAAGCAAAGGATCTGGGTGAAATACAGGGGCATGAGAAGCTTACCCAGGAGATTACACAGAAAAAGATACTTAAGGGAGACCTGGGGAAAACTAAGAATCAAAAGACAGATATCTTAAATACAAATAGCAATTCTAAAGGCATAAAACTAAAAAACTCAAAAAGAAAGAGGCCAAGAATTTCAATCTGGATATAGAAGCAAAAAGTAACTGAGTTAAGGAAGGAACAAGAGAAGAAGGACTAAGAGCAATTAGGGACACAGCTTGCCCTTACAAGTCAGCCAGCACGACATGGAGTTGAAGTAAACTTTTGCTAGTAACCCAATAAGTATCTAAGCAAAATCATAATGCATAAATCATAATGATCCTTCAAAGACCATAGATAACTTTGGGGAAAGGATTGACTACTTAACCAAGAAAAAATGCAGGTGCCATATGTAATACCTAAGAAGTCAGTTCTCCTTTATTAAGATCAGATAATAAAACAAGTTTAGCATCATTGAGTGTTGTCATATGGATATCATTTATCCCAATATCATGTGATAAGAAATTAACATCTCTTGTTCATTCCTTACAAAAACTCAAAACCCAAGTCAAAGGAATATTTCAGACAAACCCACGTTGAGAGACATTCTACAAAATACTTGACTAATACTCTTCAAGGTTATCACAGCCCCAGGGCATGGTGGCCACCCTTGTAATCCTAGTACTTGGGAGGCAGAGACAGGAGGATCAGCAACTTATTGAGACCCTGTTTCAAAATAAAACAAGTAATATAGGCGGGGGGTGTAGCTTGGAGGTAGAATGCCCTTGGGTCCAATCCCCAGTACCAAAAAGGAAAAAGAAAAAAAAGACACAAAACGATCACAGCTATAAACCAGAAGAACTTAAGAATACATAATATCATATTGTATCCAGGATTGAATTCTGGAACAGAAAATAGTAATGGAAAATCTGACATCTAAATAAAGACAAGAGTTTGAATAATAGCAACATAGCAGTGTTGATTTCTGGTTTTGGAAAATGTACCATGGAAATGTAAAATGATAACATTAGGGGAAACTGAAATTGGGTAAAGGATATTAGGAACACTCTACCAACTTTGCAATGTTCTGTAAATCTAAGCTTGATTTTAAAAATAGAATAAGAAAAAGAAATGTAAAATAGGGCTGAAAATGTTTATGAGTGAAAATCATTCTTGAACATGTAATGAAATTCTATTTGACAGACACTCAAGATAGAAGGCCAATAATGTGTGTCAATACATCAGATGCACCAACTAAAGAAACATGAACTCAAATGATAGAAGACAGGAAAGGACCAGGAGTCTGTCAATCTAGAGTTTAGCTTTTGATCTTCCATACATTACTTTTATGATCTTATGCTAGTTATTTAATTTTCCAGTAGCTAAACTTCTAAAGATGAGGAAACGCTAAGATGACTTAAACTTTTTTAAAATTAAAAAACTGTATGATCTACTGTAAGTTTAATACTTCCTACATAACTGCATTGGTATACGTAATCTTTCCACTCTGAAGTGCCTATCTTCTCTCTATTCAATGCAGGAGCTAAGGTTCTGCCAACTTTCCTTTTTGTCAGCTCCTTTTTTTAGACTCTACCACTAGAGGGCGCTAGAGGGTGATTCCAAGGCTGGAAGCAGAAGATACTTGCTTCTTCCTGTTTGCTTCCTGTGGACTTTCTGTCTGCTGTTCCTCTGAGATTCGCTCAGCACACACTTGACTCAGCCGCCTTGGGTTCCTTTCCAAAGTAGTCCCTGAGTCTAGTTGCAGTTTTTCCAGTGCTGGAAGAACACATCTCATACCCAACTGAGAAACAGCTGTACCAGCCCAGGCACGTCTATCTCAGGGCTGTGTACTGTTCCTTAGGCCTTCCTCTACACACAGACACAGGCACCAGCAGGTACCATCCACCTTTCAGATATTTGCATATTGTCTACAGGGCCTTCCTCCAAGCTTTTAATAGTTTGGGGGATTTAAGTGTTAATAAGTCTAATCTTTTTCCTTTGATTTCCCCCTCCCTAGAGGTAAAAGTGGCTCCCTACAAATGCTATGTTCTTGTTACTTGGTGGAACCGTCACCATGAAGGGGTAAGAGACCAGGCTCTACTGCTCTTAGACTTCACAAATACAAGAAGTCAAATTGGCACGAAAGTGGGTTTTATTCAAAACCAGCCTTGAAGGAAGATAGAAGATATTTTTTGTTGTTTCAAACCAATATCTTTGCTGGGGCTGGTGGTGCACACTGTAATCTCAGTACTTGGGAGGCTGATACAGGAAGATCTCAGGTTCCAGGCCAAACTTAGCAATTTAGTGAGACTCTTAGCAACCTAGCAAGACTCTGTTTCAAAATGAAACAAAAAAAAATTTTTTTAAGGGGGGGGAGATCTAGCTAGGGAGGAGGGGGTTGTAACTCAGAGGTAGAACACCCCTGGGGTCAATCCCCAGTACCAAAAAAGAATCACTATCTTTGGAGAACTCAAGGGCAAAACAGTTTTATAAGAAAAGGAGTGGCAAAGTGAGACAAAAGGGAGGAAATATGCATCAGCAGGCTTAGTTAGCTGGAGCATGTCTGGTCTCAGCTTCCTTGGCATCCTTCAGGCTAAGGGGGAAGGGGGAAGGAGGAGGTTTAGGCTTTACTCATAGTGTGAGGTGTTACAGTTGTAATGGGGCTATGGGCTCTTTTCCTCAATTCAAAGAATATTTATTGAATTGGGAAATTAAAACTAATAGGAAGCTCGACTGCAGCTTTAACATATCTTTATTACAAAGTCAGTAGGAAGTAGAAAGGGAAGAAAAGAAAAGCAGCATATCTGGTAGGCATGCTGGAGGGCCCAAAAATGGAACTCTATTCCCCCCCTCAGACCCCAGCCCATAAATACAGTTTTCAAATTGGTATGTTCTTATCAGCATTACCAAGGCAACAGGCTAGTAACTTATTTCTTAGCCAGGTGGTGCTGCTTTGTCTCCGGGCAGTACACTTACCAAGTGCAGGGGTCAGTAATCTACCTTGTCTCTACCTCTATTGTATGGGGCTATATTGGTTGTTTATCAACTATGGGGGCTTTGAAGTAACATTTCTCAGTCCAAGGCTGGGTGTCAAAGAATAGGAGGGAAACAGAGGCACTGATTACACACAGTGTAGCTATGTAGACCCCCTACGAGCAAGGCGTAAGGCCTTTACTATCTTTATGGCCAGGCAGAGTCACTGTGATCTTAGGGGTTTTAATTGTTTTTATATATTTATAGGGCTACAGGCTTTAATTGCCTTTACAATGCTCCTAAGTCTCTACATACTTGTAGGGCTAAGGCTCTAATTGTCTACATTCTTGCTATGGGTTAATCATTAGAACAAAGGGTGGAGAGAGAGGGGAGCTCTGCAGTATAACAGCTGCTGCCCCTCCCTGCCTGCGTGCCTGTGCAGCACCCAGACCCTGACTGCCTTTTACATTTTTTTTTTTTGTTTTTTTTTAGTAATCGATACCAGAGCAATTTTTCAATACCAGCACATGAGGAAGAGCAGAAAGAGAAGTTCAGAAGTTAAAACAATTTGGAGCTTTAATTCTCAATATTAGAAAAACATCCTCAATTTCAGAGGAGACTGTTTTAATCCTAAAGCTCATTCTTTTTCAAATAACTACTTAATAACTGTCAAAGACAAAACTACATCAGATTTTGTTTAAAGAGCAAATTGTCTTTTACTTGCGATTCTAGAATCAGACAACACTTCATTTTATAAAGTAGAATAGATGTTCTGATTAGCTAAGCAGAGGAAGTTGGCTTTATAGGCAGAAAAGGCCTAGAAATAAAAGCAGAATCAAAGACAAAATGTAAAAAAGAAAAGACAAAAAGTAGATGAGTTGCCTCAAAATTACTTCCCTTAAAGGGTTAAAACAGAAGACTTTCTAATTACATGGACTCAGATTGTTTGGAACCTCTTAGTTTTGATTTTGTTTTTTGTTTCATTTTGTTTGAAAACTGGCCCATTCTAATGTTCAGTTTGATTACATAGCACTTAGCACAATATAGGAAGCTAGGTCAAAGCAATGACTTCAACCAGGTATAGTGATGCACTGCTGGTGCATACCTGTAATCCCAGTACTTGGGAGGTTGAGACAGGAGGACCACAGGTTTGAAGCCAGACCTGGCAACTTAGTGAGGCTCTCAGCAACCTAGCTGTTGACCCTGTTCCCAAATAAGAAATAAAATCAGGCTAGGGGTGTAGCTCAGAGGTAGAATGCCTCTGGGTTCAACCTCCCATACCACAAAAAAAAAAAAAAAAAAAAAAA
>PVLC010034175.1:0-17058 GCA_004027655.1 Graphiurus murinus
CAAAAAAAAAAAAAAAAAAAAAAAAAAAAAAAAATATATATATATATATATATATATATACATATATATATATATATACTTGTATAATACTTAAATTTTTTTCATATTTCTTTTCTGTTCAGTTACCCTATCAAATTTTAGTTTTTCATTCATATATTTTTCTCATATAGATTCTTCTCTTTAGACTTAAATCTTTTTAAAATACCTACTTTATGCCAGGTGTCTTTGTAATTCTATTTATTTTTCTAACAGTCTAGGCAGTTGATTTAAACATCCCTATTTTATAGATAAAAAAAATTAAGAATTTACACAGTCATATGGGCAGTAAGTGATAGAGCCAAGATGTGACTTCAGTACCTTTTGCTCCTAAAAAATTGTAGACCTTTTTTTCTCTACCATGGATATAGTACCTATTTACATATTTTTTTTTTTCCATTGCTGTGGTCTAAATGTAGCTCTCTTAGTCTTGTTTAGAGGCTGCTCAGTTTACACACAAAACTCACCAAGTTTTGTTGATATCCACGGGATTTGTTTTGCTCTGTGTTGTTTAATTTGTATTAGGCATTTGCTTTCACTTTAGGGAAGGTGCTAATGTACTCTGGAGTACTCTGGAGGTTGCTTTAACAAATCAAGACCCCAAAATGCTTGCCAATACCTGCCAGTCCTTTTTCTTGGTAATTTTTGGGCTCCTCTGAAGTTTTCTTCTGTCAGTTTTGTGGTTTGTGGAACACTGTTTTCTTTCCTTACACTGAAGCCAGAAGCAGTCCTGCTCAGCCAGCTGCATTCTTTGTCTTCATGAGTTCTTGTCCTCATGGATGTAGATAAATAAGAAGATGATTTAATGTGATAAGTACTTTGATAGAAGTGCAAAGCGGCCGAGTCCACTGTCCTGGAGAGCTGAGAGTGCTGCCTCCACCCTCTTTCCTCCTCAAGCAGGGACAGAATCCTGTGGTTTTAGTAAGGGTGATGACTGGTGCAGTCCGTACTGAACCTTGGTAATCCTGAGAAAATATACCTGCCTACATAACCCCCAACTAGTCTGTTTGTCTCAAAAATTTATCACTATCTATTGTCTCCTGCCCGTGGAGGTAACACAACTCCAATTCATTAAATTGCTTCCATACCCCTAGGAAGGGATTACTTATGCCATAATGAATATTTTTCTGAGTTTTTTCCCTCTCTAATCCTAATCTGGTTGCTTGCTTGCTTGCTTATTTATTTATTTATTTGTTTTTGTGGTTCTGGGTATTGAACCCAAGAGCATTCTACCTCCAAGTTACACCCCTAGTCCTTTTTTATTCTTATTTTGAAACAGGGTCTCACTAGGTTGATGAGAGTTCCTACTTGTCCTCGAATCTGTGATCCTCCTGTCTCAGCCTCTCAAGTACTGGGATTACAAGCATGCGCCACCACGCCCAGCTTCTGTTAGGTTTATAAACATGTTTTTTAATAGTTTAAAATGTTGATACTATATTGATAACCCATCTATAGAAAAAAAAAATCATGGAGGTATTTTTTTGTTGTTTTCTTTTGGTACTGGGAATTGAACCCAGGGGTGTTCTACCTCCAAGCTATACCCTCAGTCCTTTTTATTATTTTTTATTTTAAAACAGGGTCTTGCTAAGTTGCTAAAGGCCTAAGTTGCTGAGTGAGGCTCATCTTGAACCTGCAAATCCTCTTGTCTCAGCCTCTCAAGTACTAGGATTACAGGTATATGCCACCATACCTGGCTTTATTGTCTTTTAAGTCTTCATATGTTGGAAAATATCCAATATGACAAAAACATTACAATAAAAATCTATGAGGGGAAAACTGTTTTCTTAGTGGAAACAAGCCACTTCTGGGGCCTATGAATTATGTTAGACTTTAAGGTGTTACAGTTCTGAGCTTTAGAGTATACCCAGGGCTGCTCAGTTTACACACACATATTATTTGAGGGGAAACTTAAGTTTCATTGATTTTCTTTTTTTTTTGTCCCTGTTTTGTCAGCTTAATATAGCTCTATTCAGACTGAACAGGAGCAAGTTATTATCAAAAATGTCTTTTGTGTAAGGCTTTTTATTCACTTACCAGCAAATAATGACAACAAAAAAATAAAAACAAAAAAACTAATTCTACTGTATTTTAGAAAATGTTTGTTGCCAGTCCTAGTGTCACATGCCTATAATTCCAGCTACTGGGGAGGCTGAGGCAGGAGAATGGCAAGTTTGAGACCAGCTCGGGTAATTTAGCAAGACTCTGGCACAAAAATAAACAAAAAGGTTTGGGGATATAGCTTAGTGGTAGAGCACCACAGGGTTCAGTCCTCAGTATGGCAAAAAAACCCAAAAAACAAAACAAAAAAAAACATGTTTACTGTGGTTGTTTTTTGGTACAGGTTGAGTATCTTTTATCCAAAATGCTTAGGACAAGAAATGTTTTAGATTTGTCTTTTTTTTTTTTTTTACTTTTTAATTTTTTTGCAGTCCTGGGGATTGAACCCAGGGGCATTCTACCTCCAAGTTAAATCCCCAGCCCTATTTTTTTTTTTTTTTTTTTTTTGTGGTACTGGGGATTGAACCCAGAGGCATTTTACCTTCTAGGACCTCACTAAGTAGCTGAGGCTGGCGGAGAAGCCAGGTCCTCTGGTCTCGGCCTCCCATGTACTGGGATTACAAGTGTGCATCACCACTCCTGGCTTAGATTTCTGTCTTTTTAGGATTTTGGAATAACCACATAAACAATGAGATCTTGGGGATGGGACCCAAGAATAAATAGGAAATTAATTTATTTCATATATACCTTATACACATAGGCTAAAGGTAATTTTATATATTACTTTTATTATGTCTGCATTTTGTTTGTGACCTATCACATGAAATCAGGCATAGGTTTTCCATTTATGATTTGTTGGTGCTCAAGAAATTTCAGATGTAGAGCATTTCAGAGTTTGGATTTTTAAATTAGGGATGTTCAACCCGTATTGCATTTGCTAATCAATTTATATCTGTTAGGTTTTCAATTCCTTATGCTTTAGCTAGAGTTCTTTGACTAAAGTTGCAAATTGACCATTTTAGTTTAAATGTTTTTCCTCTGAAAATTACAGAAACCAAGTATTTTCCTAAAACATTTGGCTTAAAAAGGCCTGATACGCATAAATAAGGAAAGTAAAATTTTGAGATTAATACTTTGTTTCTTATCATGCTGTATGAGAGGTACTGGGTATAGTCTGGAATTGGGAGTCAGTTGTTTGGGATCCCTTGGCTCTGATCACCTGAGAGACCAGTCTGTTACTCAGTGACTTCTTTAGCTAGGGAAGCCGATGGGTTAAAAATTTGGTCAGTTCAACAGTCAAGAGGCTTACCGCCAGCCGGGCATGGTGGCGCACACTTGTAATCCCAGTACTTGGGAGTCTGAGACCAGAGGATCCGGATTCTCTGCCAGCCTCAGCTGCTTAGTGAGACCTTGTTTCAAAATAAAGAATAAAAAATAGGACTGGGGGTGTAGCTTAAAGGTAGAATGCCTCTGGGTTCCATCCCCAGTACTGCAAAAAAAATAAATAAATAAATAAAAAATAAAAAAGAGGCTTACCGCCTAATCTCAGCTATTTGGGTTTGAATTTTGTAACCTATGAATTGCTAACATGGATGGTGGAGAGTTTTCAACCTGCATTTGTTTTAACAGCTACTGAAAGCGCAGAAAAAAGCCCAGAGAAGGGAGCATATGCTAAAACTCGAGGCTGAGAAGAAAAAACTTCGAACTATACTTCAAGTTCAGTATGTATTGCAGAACTTGACACAGGAGCATGTACAAAAAGACTTCACAGGGGGCTCAAACGGTGCAGTTTATTTGCCTTCAAAAGAACTCGACTACCTCATTAAATTTTCAAAACTGACCTGCCCTGAAAGAAATGAAAGCCTGAGGTAAGCTGATGAAAAGTTTTTTTCTGAAGTAGAGTATATAGTACATTTGCCTTTTAGTTCTATATATAGTTGGGTATTAGCTAAGAAAACATTAATTCAATTTAATACAGGAAACTTTGACAGGTTTGATAGATTGTCCACAAGGAAACTGAATTTGAATGTTCTCATTAACGTGTTTCTTTATTTTACACTGTTTTTAAAGGTAATGTCGGCTGGGCATGGTGGTACATGTCTGTAGTTCTAGTTCTTGGGAAGCTAAGTCAGGAGGATTGCAAGTTCAAGATCAGTCTCAGCAACCTAGTGAGACCCTGTTTCCAAACAAAAAATAAAAAGGGCTGGAGATACAGCATGGAGGTAGAATACCTCTGTGATCAATCCCTAGTTACGACCCCCCCCCCCCAGACAGTCTGATCATCAAATTTTAACTATACAAATACTAATGATTATACTAATTATAGATATTACTATAACTTTTTTTTATTTTTATTTTTTTTGCGGTACTGGGGATTGAACTCAGGGGCATTCTACCTCTGAGCTACACCCCAGTCCTATTTTTTATTCTTTATTTTGAAACCGGGTCTCACTAAGTTACGGAGTGCCTCACTAGGTAGCTGAGGCTGGCCGCGAACCCGGATCCTCCGGTTTCAGCCTCCCGAATGCTGGGATTACAAGCGTGCGCCACCACGCCCGGCTGATATTACTATAACTTTTTTTAAAAAAGTCTTTGCCTTTTTAGCTGAACATGGTGGCACATGCTCATAATCCCAGTACTTGGGAGGCCGAGACAAATAGGATTGAGGTTCGAGGTCAGCCTCAGCAAGTTAGTGAGACCCTCCTGTTTCGAAATAAAAACTAAAAAATGCTGAGGTATAGCTTGAAGGTAGAATGCCCCTGGGTTCAATCTCCAGGACCTCTCCCCAACAAGTCTTTGCTGTACTTAAGGAGTGGTAAATAATGTTTAACTTGGTAGTATCATTAAACTTTAAAAGTGAAAATTATTTGGTGTTCTGCTGTGAATACTTAGATCTGATAATTTGAAGTTAAAAAAAAAACCAAAATTTAATTTTTCAAATTGAAAATTTTAATTTGAGTTAGGTTTTTAGTAAGTTTTTCATTTTTCAAATCAAAATTGAAAAACCAGCAAACTACCTAATTTTTCTTTTACAGTTAGCCACTTATATTTTTGTTTTGCTGAAGTAAATCATTTGATGAGTAGATCTTTATGCTTTCATTTGTTGAATTCAGGCTGTCCCAACTTTGTGTTTGTTAGCCATGTTCAAGCAGTCAGTCTTCGAGTGTTACAAGGGGTCAGTATCCTGAGGAACGTGATAAACTGAATCGCCATGGGCAACTCAACTGTCCATCCTTTCGTCCCCACGTTGCCCCATCAATACCTGTTCTGTGGCCAGTTGCTTCCTTCTCACTTTGGTGGACTCGGGGAGTATAACTTTCTCCAACATGTGAAACATCAACAACATATAATTGGATACTAAGCTGCTATCTTCAAATGCAGTTCTTAATGTTTCTGATCCCATCTTCTTTCATCTAGGATGCACACTTTATAACATTGATTCAACATTTGGTTAGACTAACTCTTTTGGTCTATTTCTTGATCATCATATTTGATCAAATCTTTATTTTAGTGGGTTTAAGAAAAAATTCTCATCTTTGAAATCTATCAATAAGCATTTTATAAATTTTACCTTTTATACTTTTCAAATTTTATTTCCAAAGAGTGAAAAGGACAGAATTGACATTCGAATGTCTTGACTGTTGATGGCTTGTATTGTGTAAGTTGTGCCGCTCCATATATGCATACGTGCTTCTAAAGCCACTGTGTTCTGCTGCTGCTTTTCCTTGTCAGTGTTGAAGACCAGATGGAGCAGTCATCCTTGTACTTTTGGGACCTTTTGGAAGGTAGTGAGAAAGCAGTGGTAGGAACGACATGTGAGTTTTCTCTATTCTGGACTTGTGCAGTAAATACTAAACTGTGTCTAGAAGTTTAGTATGATATTGAGGGTCTGAGCTGTGTCAGTCCATCAGAACTTACATGTGTGACAATACCGTATTCATAGGGGGAGTGACCATTGGTCGAGTTCTGTTAAAAGCAGCTGTTATACTCCTACTCACGGAAGTAGAACGGAGGGAGAATTTCAAAGTGGCAAATCAATATGATTTGGGAGCTAGTGCTGGCTTCCACACTAGCTTGGTTATTTGGGGGTTCAGCTGTCTATTCTGAATGGCTGTTTAAGAACCTGTTCTATTTAAGAATCCAGCCAGGTGTGGTGGTGCAAGCCTGTAATCCCAGCAACTTGGGAGGCTGACACAAGAGGATCAAAAGTTTGAGACCAAGCCGGGCGTGGTGGCGCACGCTTGTAATCCCAGCATTTGGGAGGCTGAGACCGGAGGATCCGAGTTCGCGGCCAGCCTCAGCTACCTAGTGAGGCACTCCGCAACTTAGACTCGGTTTCAAAATAAAGAATAAAAAATAGGGCTGGGGGTGTAGCTCGGAGGTAGAATGCCCCTGAGTTCAATCCCCAGTACCGCAAAAAAAAAAAAAAAAAAGTTTGAGACCAACCTGGGCAACTTAGTGAGACCTTGTCTCAAAATAAAAAATAAAAAGAACTGAAGGTGTAGCTCAGTGGTAGAGAGCCCCTAGGTTCCATCCCCAGTTGCCACAAAAAATAATTAATTTTTAAAAGAAATCCATGTATTGCTAATCTTAAGGCTTATCTACCAGATTGGCGTAAGAAAATCTGAATGATTCGGCTAGTTTACTGAAGCATTTCCTAAATAGCTGCTGGTCAAATGAACAAGCACAAGGGCAGACACAAAGCCCATAGCTGTGTGTACTAGCTTAGGATTGTGAAAACTCACTAGATGCTAATACATGTTTCTGTGTTAAATATGAATAATCATCAAGATTTCTGTTTACGTTTAAATCACAATTAAAAATGTATCTGTTGAAGCCAGGTGTGGTGGCACATGCCTATAATCCCAGTAGCTGGGAGGCTGAGACAGGAGAATCTCAGGTTTGAGGACAGCCTCAGCAACACAGTGAGACTCTGTTGCCAGACAAAAATTAAAAAGGGCTAGGGGTATATCTTGGAGGTAGAATGCCCCAGGTTCAATCTCTAGTCCACCCCCCACCCCCCTTTGAGCTGGGAGCAGTGTCATGTGCCAGTAATCCTGGCTACTCTTGTGGTTGAGACAGGAGGATCTCTTGACCCTAGGAGTTTGATGCCAGTTTGGGTAACATAGCAACCCTGTCTCAAAAAAAAAAAAAAAAAATATATATATATATATATAATTATATATATTTTAGCTTAAAACGTAAAATGGTACTAAAATAGTTTTTGAAAGTGAAGTCACAGTGGCTGCATCTATAATGACAGTTACAAGGAAGGCTGAAGCAGGATGATTTTGAGTTCAAGGCCAGTGTGGTAACATAGCAAGACCCCTCTCAAAAAAAAAAAAAAGATTTGGAAAATAGCTTGGTAGTTATAAAATTAGGTGTATGCATACTATATGACCAAGCAGTTATACTCTCTAGCACTCAAGAGCAATGTGTTTATATAAGTACTTGAATGTGAACATTCACATGAGCTCTACTCATGATAGTCCCAAACTGAACATAACCTAGATGTGCATCAACTGATAAATCCATAAACAAGCTGGATGCAGTGTTATACGCTTGTAATCCCAGCACTTGGGAGGCTGAGACAGGAGGATCACAGGTTCAAAGCCAGCATCAACAATTTAGCAAGGCTCTCATTAACCTAGTGAGACCCTGTTTCCAAATGAGAAATGAAAAAAAATCAGGATGAGGATGTAGCTTGGAGGTAGAATGCCTCTGGGTTCAATCCCCAGTATGCCTGCCCCCCCCGAAAAAAAAAAAAAACTCCATAAACAAAAGGTGGTATATTCAGATAGTGGATGTCAACAGTGGAAAATAAACTATTAATACGTAAAACAACACAGGTGAATCTCAAAATAATTTTGCTTAATGAAAGAAGTCAGACAATAAATGAGTACACAGTGTATAATTTTATTTATGTGAAATTCTAGAAAAGACATAACTAGATACATTGCTGATTGCCAGGGGGTCAGAGAAGGAGATTAATTTGCAAAAGGTTCATGAGGGAACTTTTTGGGCTGATGAAAATGCTCTATATCATGGTTCTGATAGTGTAACATGACTGGTAAAACTATTAAAATAGGTGAATTTTGCTGGTCATGGTGGCATACACTTGTAATCCCAGTACTTGGGAGGCTAAGAGGAGGATTTGTAGGTTCAAAGCCAGCTTCATCAACTTAGGCTCACAGCAACTTGGTGAGACCCTGTTTCCAAATAGAAAAATAAATAGGTTTAGGGGAATTGCCTGGAGGTAGAAGGTCTCTGGGTTCCATCCCTAGTACTTCTCTCTTTTGCACATGCGCATGCACTAAAAAAAAAAAAAAAAGAAGTGAATTTTGCCAGGGGAATGGTGCACGCCTATAATACCATTACTTGGGAGGCTGAGGCAGGAGGATTGCAGGTTAGATACCAGCCTCAGCAGCTTAGCAAGACCCTGTTTCAAAATAAAAAATAAAAAAGGGCTGGGGGGTGGTAAGCTGGGTATGTAATCCCAGTACTTGGGAAGCTGAGGCAGAAGGATAGCAGGTTCACGGCCAGTCTTAGAAACTTACTGAGACCGTTTCAAAATAAGGAATAAAATAGGGCTAGGGGTGTAGCTCAGAGATGGAATGCCCCTGGGTTCAATTCCTAGTACCACACACACAAACACACACACGCACACGCACATGCACACACGCATACACACTTTAGACCTATTTGTAGTTCAGCAACTTTACTATCACTTTAAGATTTTTCCTGTCCTGGGATGGTGGTATATACCTGTAATCCAAGTACTTGGGAGTCTGAGACAGGAGGATCACAGGTTTGAGGACAGCCCAGTGAGACGCTGTTTCAAAACAAAAAAGGGCTAGGGGTGTAACTCGGAGGTAGAATGCTCCTGGATTCAATCCCCAGTACCAAACACACACAAAAAAAGATTTTTCTCCATCATTTAATGGCAATGTACTGGGGTAACATGTAGCCTAACTCTAGAGTAAAATCTTAATTATGGAATTTCATAGTTTAAAAATACTTCAGAGATTGCCCATGATAGGATGTTATTTTGATTGCATTTGAGGAACTGTCTTTTATTTCTCCAAAGCCTTAAAGGCAAACTCAGAGTAGTTGCCAGCTATGTTGTTCTGTGGGTGGATGGGAACAATGCCTTGTCTCTCAGCTTAGGGAACGTGTGCCTTTGTGACGGCAGAGTCTGAGTAGGATCTCTGATTTTTAGTCAGTCATCAAATGGTGGAGATGGAGGCTTGGAGAAACAAGTAATTTGCTTGAACTTTGAGATTCTAATCTTTAAAATTTATGTTGATTCAGCATAAAGGTGAACTGCCTGTTTACTTTTCATGGAACTGACCTATTCTCTGAGTTTCCCTATGTAAACTATTGTAATGACGTACTGTAACTAGGATAAAATTTGGATTCCTATCCCCCATAATTTTCAATGAATTATTAGGTTATGTGATAACTAAGTCTTAATCACTCTTTCTTAGATAAACACATGAAAGATCTACTATATAAATTGCTGACCTCAGGTTATTTTGAAAGCATCCCAGTTCCCAAAAGTGCTAAGGAAAAGGAAGTATCCTTGGAGGAAGAAATGATAATCCAACCAGAAAAGAAAAAACAGTTATTGAAGACTGAATCTGTCAAAGAGTCAGGTTTGTTAAAATCTCTAAAATTCTTTAATGGTTTATTGGTTGTGTTTTTTAACTCTGCATTTTTACAATAATCATTTAAAAATGATTTCCTTATTTTAATTTGTTACATTCTATGTGCTCAGAAATCTTTGCTTGATGTAAGTTAAGACTAGGCTTAGAAAATATCTATTATCTCTATTATTGCCACGATTTACAGAGTGAACCTTAATAGAAACACTGAGTTACATTTTATTCCAAGATTCCATTGTTTTAAAATGAGAAGTTTATGGAATTTGAATGAACTTATCTGCTAAACTACTAGTAAAATAATTTCATTTAAAATTGTGGTTTAAATGCAAATTATAAGCTGGGTGTGGTGGGATGTGCCTGTAATTCCAGTACTTGGGAGGCTGAAATAGGAGGACCACAGGTTCAAGAACAGCCTTAGCAAGTAGTGAGACTCTCATCAACGTAGCAGGACCCTATTTGAAAAAAACAAAATAAAATAAAATAGGGCTTGGGGTAAAGCTTGGAGGTAGAATGCCCCCTGGGTTCAATCCTCAGTACCGCCCCCCCCAATATATATGTGTGTGTGTGTGTGTGTGTGTGTGTGTGTGTGTGTGTGTGTTATAGTAGTATCCAATACTGTTGTAGGATTAAAATGTTAATAACCTAAGGTCAAAGTTGTTTTTTTTTTCTTTTCCGATACTAGGGATTGAACCCAGGGGCATTCTACCTTCAAGCTACACCGCAAGCCCTATTTTTTAATTCTTTATTTTGAAATAGGGTCTCACTAAGTTGCGGAGGGCCTCACTAAGTAGCTGAGGCTGGCCTTGAACCTGCGATCCTCCTGTCTCAGCCTCCCAAGTACTGGGATTACAAGTGTGTGCCACCACGCCCACCTCAAAGTTTTGATTAGGAAAAAAAATTACCAAAATTAGGAAAGGAAGTATATTTCTCAAATTATAATTTTCCTGAGAAAGAAATATTTTAAGGAAAATTTTGCTTTTGTTCATCAAGTTTCTTGCCCACCAGCAAGGTTCCAGTCATTTTACTTCTAACCTAAGCAATGCTTCAGTAGCTCCCTCCTGACCCCATCCATGCTGGCTTGGAAGAGATCTTTAAGGGATTTTTTTTTTTTTTCAAACTGAGATGACTAATTTTTATCCCACAAGACATGAACTATAATTACAATTTTAATAAAGTTGTGTTTGGATAGGAGGAGATATGTTATTTTCAATCAGAAACAAACTTTTAGCTGAAACAACTTTAGCAATGTTAAGCTAGGGGACCAGTAATTTCAATCAGTCTCAAGCCACACGCTGTCCACTTGAACTCAGGGCCTCCACATGCTAGGCAGGCGCTCTACCACTACTCATGCTTTTGACCAACGAGTAAGTCAGAATTACTCCTGCCATGAGCGTACTTAATTGCACTCTCCTTTTTCTCTTGTGCTTCTGAGTCCTCTGAAATATGTTGCTGGAGTGAATTACAACTGTAGTAAGTCTAAAAACTTGGAATTTACTTAACACTTATTCAGTATTCTGTTCTCTTACCAGAGTCTCTTATGGAACTGGCGCAGCCAGAGATACAAGCACAGGAGGTAAGATACTGAAAGATTTTTTGCTGATGTTTTTCACACTTTTGTATAGTGTTGTGGTTGTGAGCCAGGCTCTGGAGCCAGACTGCCCCAGCTTGAATCCTGGCTCCGCAACTTATCAACTTAGTGATGTTAGGAAGATTATTAGCCCAGCTGTGTCTGTTATTGTCATATCTAAGATAGAATAGTAATAATGGCTTTCTCATGGGGTTATTGCGAGGATCAAAGGAGTTAAATTATTTAGAATTGGGCCTGGCACGCAACAGCTGCTCACATGTTACCTGTTATTGTAGTTTTTGAGCCCTGTGTTAGAATTTAAAGATAGGCAGGCTTATACTCTCTCCTATCAAATACTTACATTGGTAGAAGAAGAGAGTATTTTTTTCTCTGTCTTTTTTTTTTCTTTCTCTCTCTCTCTCTTTTTTTTTTAGGCACTGGGGATTGAACCCAGGGGCACTCTACCTCCAAGCTACGACTCCAGCCCTATTCTTTATTTTGAAACAGGATCTCACTAAGCTGCAGAAGACCTCACTAAGTAGCTGAGGCTGGCCATGAACCTTTGATCCTCCTGTCTTGGCCTCCCAAGTACTGGGATTACAAGTGTGCGCCACCATGCCTGGCTTATTTTTTCTCGTTCTGAAGTGATGTCAAAATTTGTAGAAGCCAAAAAGAATAGGAGATGCAAAAATATAATTGGTATATGAGGGAAGTAAAGAAAAGGCTAGTAATTCAGAGCTAAATAGTTTAACTTCTTGTATTGCAACTATTCTCTGCCTGAATTTTTAAGAGAGTCAAGTAGGTGGAAGGGTCCTAAGGCTGGTAAAGGTGAAATAGCCCTGACAAAAGGGCCTAAATCAAGCAACAGTGGCACCAAGATATAGTTCTTGCAAGTCTTAAGTGAATCAAACATAATTGCTACTTTTGAGATAACAAAGTTTATATTTCTTTTCCTTCCTTCCTGCCTGCCTGCCTGCAGTACTGAGGGTTGAACTCCAGGGCATTCTACCTCCAAGCTCTACCCCAACCCTATTTTATTCTTTATTTGAAACAGGATCTCACTAGGGTGCAGAGGGTGTCACTAAGTTGCTGAGGTTGGCCACAAACCTGTGATCCTCCTGTCTTAGCCTCCCAAGAACTGAGATTACAAGTGTGTGGCATCACACTCGGCTCAAGGTTTATAGTTTTGTTCACTGAGGAAAAAGGAATGAAAGTAGACCAGTCTTTGGAGGGAGGATAAGGAAAGGAGTTTCACGTCAGCATAGTGGTTCAGACCAATGGATATAAAAATACTAATGGAGTTGAATGTTACTTTCAGGGTCTTCTATGAATTTTATGGCTCAAGCATGTTATTTCTCTGGTTTAGTTTCTTAACAGACACTATATGACAGAAGTAGATTATTCAAGTAAACAAGATGAAGAGCAATCTTGGGAAGTAGATTATGCTAGGAAACCAGACCTCCCCAAATGTTGGGATATGTTTACTGAACCAAATGGTCAAGAGATGAAGCAGAAATCCTTCAAGTCCTGGGAGTCTCCGGTTAAACCTCAGATGGCAGGAAAGCCTGCAGTTTCCTTAGAACAGAGGAAACACGAGAATCCAAAACTCACGGAGGAGCAGGAAGAGCAGAAGCAGCAGGAGCGCTCCCACTCCAAGCCACCTCCCAGCCAGAAGCAAGAAACCCCTACGTCCAAAGCAGGGCACGTTCAAGAGGAACGTAAGCAGCCAGATATGCCAAAGCCTTGGCCAGCTCAGCTGCAGAAAGAACAGGAGCCAAAGAAGCAAGCCCCAAAGTCCTGGGCACCTTCTGTGCAGAGTGAACAGAATGCCAGCAAGCCGTGGACCACTCCCACGTGTGAGGAACAGGGTGCGAAACAGCCTGGGATGCCAAATTCCTGGGAAAACAATGTTGAAAGTCAAAGCCACTCCTTGACACCACAGTCTCAGATCACTCCAAAGTTCTGGGGAGTAGCCACAGCAAGCCCCATACCCAGTGACCAGCTCCTGCCCAGGTTGAATACGGAACCCAAAGATGTGAGTACATCTGTGTGTCTGCTTCCATCAACCGAGGCATAAAAGTGGAGCTGTAGTAATAACTTTAGTTCCCTTTAAAAAAAATTTATTTATTTTGGTGCTGGGGATTGAACCCAGGGGATTTCTACCTTTGAGCTACACCCCTAGCCCTATTTTCTTTTTTTTTTTTACTTTGAAACAAGGTCTCACTAAGTTACAGAGGGCCTCACTAAGTTGAGATTGGCCTCGAATCTGCAATCCTCCTGTCTCAACCTCCCAAGTCCTGGGATTACAAGAGTATGCCACCGACCTGGGTTTAGTTCCCTTTTTAAATTATTATTATTATTATTATTATTATTATTATTATTATTATTATTATTTATTTGTTTGTGGTACTGGGGGTTGATCCCAGGGGCATTCTACCTCCCAGCTATACCCCCAGCCCTATTTTATTTATTTATTTACTTTTTGCGTTACTGGGGATTGAACCCAGGGGCATTCTGCCTCCAAGCTACAGCCCCAGTCCTATTTTTTATTATTTTATTTTTGAAGTAAGGTCTTACTAAGTTGTGGAGGGCCTCACTAAGTAGCTGAGGCTGGCCATGAACCTGGATCCTCTGGTCTCAGCCTCCCAAGTACTGAGATTACAAGTGTGCGCCACCACACCTGGCTTTATTTTTTATTTTGAAACAGGGCTTCACTAAGTTGCAGAGGGCCTCACTAAGTAGCTGAGGCTGGCTGCAAACCCGGGTCCTCCTGTCTCAGCCTCCCAAGTACTGGGATTATAAGCATGCACCACCACACCTGTCTTAGTCCCTTTTAAAAACAGTGACAAAACCTTTTTGAAATTAATGTAATATGTTTTAATTATTTAATGACTAGATTTATTTTTTTCTCTAGATAATTGAAAGTTAACCTAGTATGTCTTGGAGTTTAAGTTGAAATGAAATTTCTACAATTTTAAAATGTTTAGTTTTGGGCTAGGTGTGGTGGTGCACGCTTGTAATCCTAGTATTTGGGAGGCTGAAGCAGGAAGATTGAAGGCTGAGACAGGAGGATCAACAACTTAGTGAGCTCCTGTTTCCAAATAAAATATAAAATAGGTCTAGGGGTATAGCCTGAAGGTAGAAGACCCCTGGGTTCCATCCCCAGTAAACACACAAACACACACACACACACACACACACACACACACACGTAAATAAATAATAAAATGTTAAGTTTTAATGGCCAATTTTTTTTCTTCTTTGTGGTACTGGGAATTGAACCCAAAGAAATTCTACCTCTGAGCTATTTTACTTATAAAATAGCCCTCAGCCCTATTTTGTTTATTTTTTGAAACAAGATATTACTAAGTTGCAAAGGGCCTCCCTAAATTGTTGAGGCTGGCCATGAACCTGCCATTCTCCTGTCGCAGCTTCCCAAGTCTTGGAATTACAAGTGTGTGTCACCACTCCCAGCTTAATGGCTAGCTTTTTATTTTTTTTATTTTTATTTTTTGGTACTAGAGGTTGAACCCAGGGGCATTCTACCTCTGAGCTACACCCCCAGCCCTATTTTTTATTCTTTATTTTGAAACATGGTCTCACTAAGTTGTGGATGGCCTCATTAAGTAGCTGAGGCTGGCCGTGAACCCAGATCCTCCGGTCTCAGCCTCCCAAGTACTGGGATTACCGATATGCGCCACCACGCCCGGGTCAATGGCCAACTTTTAATGACACAATATGACATCAAAATGGTGGATAGTTCAGACAAGACCATAATGTGAATGAGTGATGTCAGTGCTTGTTACAGGATGGAGACTTGTTACACTGTTTCACTTGGTGTCTCCCACCTGCACATAAGTGACTTTTTCTGATAGAAGTCACATTTTTTCTGTATTCTCTTTTACTCAGTTGTAGCTACTCAGACTAACCTGTATTCCTGTGAGAAGGTATAGGATGGTTGCAGATATCCCAATAGTTGGGGAACTGTTTCTGTTTGTTTCTTCCTTCCTTCCCATTACCTCCAGCCCCCTCCTCATTCTTTTTTTTTGTGTGTGTGTGGTGTTAGGAATTGAACCCAGGGGCATTCTACCTCTGAGCTACACCCGCAGCCCTTTTTATTTTGAAACAGGGTCTTGGTTGCTGAGGCTGGCCTCCAACTTGCAATCCTCCTATCTCAGTACTGGGATTACAGGTGTGCGCCATCATGTCCAGCTATTTTGATTTCAAAATAAGAATTTTCCAGCTGGGCATGGTGGCATGCACTTGTATTCCCAGTACCTGGGAGGCTGAGACAAAAGGATCACAGGTTCGAGAACAGCCTTAGCAAGTAGCGAGACTCTCATCAACCTAGCAAGACCCTGTTTCAAAAAATAGGACCAAGGGTATTGCTTGGAGGTAGAATGCTGCTGGTTTCAATCTCCAGTACCACAAAAAACAAAAAAACAATAACAACAAAAATCCAGAGATAGGGAAATGTAGGCATTAAATATTTTATAGTTAGGTTTTGGTGTATATTTAGTTAAAAATAAAAACAAAAAACTCAGCCTCCCTGTGCTAATAAATAGCCTATTGCAAGAAGATGAGGCTTATGATGAATAATCCTGGGATATATTGATATGCTAGTGTTGCCTGTTACTAAATTATAAATTACTTACCACTGTTGCAAACTTGTTACCACCTTGTTTCCTGGGAAATGTCACCTTCTCCACTGTTATGTAGACTATGTAGTAGTTTTCCTCATACTTCTGTGCCATTGTAGACTTTCTTTGGTTTGCCATAAAGGCTTTCTTTGGTCTGCCAATAGCCTGAAAAATCATTTGGCAAAGCTGAGACAGGAGGATTGCAGTTTCGAAACCAGCCTCAACTACTTAGTCCCTCTGCAACTTAGTGGCACCCTGTTCAATATAAAGAATAAAAACAGGGCTAGGGTGTAGCTCAGTGGTAGAATACCTCTGGGTTCAATCCCCAGTTCTGAAAAAAAAGAAAGAAAGAAAGAAAAAGAAGAAATCATTTTGCTTGAGGAAAGCAAAATATGTATTTTTATAAATAAATAATTACTGGTGGTTCCATTCTGCCTTACAGAAAGAGTTTGAGTTATTTGTCTTCTTTGCTCTCCCTCCCCTCTCTTTTCTTCAAGTGCTAAAATTAATTTTATCTTCTTTCTGACCCTATAGAAGACTGGTAGCCTTATTTCATTAACCAGATATTACACAATAGTAATTGAGTATGATTGCTATTTTGAGGAACATTTACTTATTTTGTGGTGCTGGGGATTGAACCTTGGCATGGTTCACCACCCCCAGCTAGAAACTTATGTTTAAAAAAACAGTTTAATTCCTCAACAAAATTGTTTGAAAAAAATATAATTTGAAATTCTGGGTATAGCAATGCCAAAGCTTTACTATACTGGATATTGATAACATGCTATTTGTTGAATGGTTTTTTTTTTTTTTTTTTTTTTTTTTTTTCGGTACTGGGAATTGAACACAGGGGCATTCTACCTCCGAGCTAAACCCCCAGCCCTATTTTTTATTCTTTATTTTGAAACCGAGTAAGTTGCGGAGTACCTCACTAGGTAGCTGAGGCTGGCCGCAAACCCGGATCCTCCGGTCTCAGCCTCCCGAATGCTGGGATTAGAAGTGTGCACCACCACGCCCGGCTCTGTTGAATGGGATTTAGAACCAGGGTGCAACTTCAGTTGGGAAGGTTAAAACTTGTATCTAGACAGTGTTATACTGAAGTGGAAGGGTTTTCAACAACTGAGAGGATACTCTGTGTAATGCAGTTTTTGTC
>PVLC010034176.1:0-17087 GCA_004027655.1 Graphiurus murinus
TAATAAAGGCATATATGCACACATTTCTCATTTAACCCCTTCCCCAATTCCCACCGGACTCCCTCGCCCTCCCTCCTTCTCAAGTTCAGTTTAGTGACTGACTTTGATATACTTGTGAAAGTACATCATGTGTTGCTTTCTTAAGTATCGACTTTATCATCTAGTGGTACTGGCACGTGAAAATGTTCATGTACTTCCTTGTTTGTCTTACACACCCAAGATGTACTTAAGAAACAAATTCCTTTCTCGGATTATTATGTAACCATAATACTAATATTTTAAATACACTGCTGGGCATAATACACATCCCTACATCTGTACTAGGCTTTACCTTCCGAGATTACCAAACCTCGAAAACCACTCCTAAAACTAAAAAGGGAAAGGAGTTCTTGGGGGACTGTCTTTGCTAGGACAGACTTTTCCTAGGGGAAGAAACCACTGAAAAACATTGTTAGGGGGGGAAAAATAGGAGGAAAAATTAGGAAGCTTTTTTCCCCCAAAGGCCCCTCAATATCCTAAAATCGCCAGCGACCGCGCAGGGACCAGGGTCCTTCGCAGGTGACACCCAGCACGACCTCCTCTAGGGTCCTGACAAGGAAGGTTCACTTTTCCCGGCAGCACGGCTCGGGCCAGACCACTGGTCCCCAAGGATCCACGGACACCAGCAAGGGAGACCAGAGTGGGACTCAGACCTGCACAGCCCGCCAGTCCTCGCACAGCTCCACGCGTCTTCCGTTCCGCTCAAGCCCCAGGCGCGCTCCGGGCCGGGATTGCGCACGGACCAGGGGAGCGCTTTCCAGGAGACACCAGAGGGAGGAGCCGGGCCGTTGCTAGGGCCGTTGCTGGGCGCCTCGCAAACCCGGCGGCGAAGGTAACCCGGGCGACCCGAGCTGGGCCGAGTTAGCTGGGGAGGCCCGCCACAGCCTCTCTAGCCTCGGGCGGTGTAGCCCTTCTCCTGAGATTCTCTGGAGCGGAGCTAGGCCCCGATCCCCGAGGCCCAGCCTCACTCCCTGCAGCCCTACGCTGAGTTCCCTCCTGAGTCGATCAGGCCACATGACCGGACAAAGTTCCCGAAATATACTTTCCAACCTAGCCATAGTGGCAGTTAGTTGTCAAGAAATACTGATCTTTCCATTTTACCCATCCTCAAAATATTTTAGTCAGAAGAACTTGGTTCTATTACTATTAGGGAGGCTATATTAAGATAAGTATTTCGTGTGCTGGATGGTTATTAGGAAAAACGGTTTGCATATTGATGTGGTTTGCATGAAAACACGTATAGAGAGTTGGCAATTCTTAGACTTTTTCTGATTTGAAATTAAGCAGAATACGTGGATAAATTATTAAATCGTTTTTCTATGTCCCATCTCTAAGAAATCCAAACTGTAGGAGTGCATGTTAACAGTTTTAAGATTTAGAAACACCGCTGTCAAATAGGGAGGGCGAGGGAGTGGGGCGGGAGTTGGGGAAGGGTTAAATGAGAAATGTATACATGTATGCCTTTTGCAGCTTGTATCTAACAAACATGTATGATTACAGTGCACCAATTTAAAAAAAAATAGTGAGCAACATATTCATTGAGTAGTGTTTAGCACTTAGGAGGGAAAGGACAGAATGGAAATGCTTACGATATCAAGTTAAGCACGCGTGAGTACGAAAAATACAATATGACAAATCATAGGAATTTCAGAAGAGCTCAGCATAGAGTGGTCAGTGTAGGCTTATTGACTGAATTTGGATACGGCCTTGAAGGATGGTTATAGGTTAGGGCAGTGTTTTTCAATGGGAAAGGGGATTGTGAGGAACCCAATGATAGAGGTCTCTAGCAAATAGGTCTCTTTAATCAAAGCTACACTTTTTTTTATTATTATTTGGGAGGGGGGTACTGGAAATTGAACCCAGGGACATTCTACCTCTAAGGTACACCCCTAGCCCTTTTTATTTTATTTTTGAAACAGGGCCTCACTAGGTTCTGAGAGTCTGACTATGTTGCTGAGGCTGTCCAGTAATCTGCAATCCTCCTGCCTCAGTCTCCCAAGTATGGACTGCCATACCCAGCTAAAACTGTACTTCTTAAATGGCGAAGTAAAACAGAGTGGAAATAACAGTGTGTGACACTTAGTAAAGTATTGCTTTATAGAGTTTTTAACTACATGTCGTATTTGTAAAATGTATGTATTGAATTGCACTCTGAAAAACCACTGATTTATACTCTGAAAGCCACTGGTATAGGGGGAAAGATGAACTTTCTGGGTCAGAGAAAGCAGCAATGGCAAAGTCTCTAAACCAGGACTAAATAATGCACACCTTTTCTCTTTTATCATAAAACACTCTTAGTTTTATCAAAGCAGTTAAATTACACACATTAAAAGCAAATGACACTGTTTATTAGAGTATTGAGTTGCTATTTCTATGTAATAAAATACTCCAAAATATGGTCGAAGTAAATTATCAGTAGTGCTCAGTGGATCAGCTTTATGAAGTCTAGGAAGTCTAGGCATGCTAGCAGAGCTATTTATAACCTCTCCATGTGACCTGTGCTTCCTCACAGTAAGGTGGCAGGGTACTCAGACTTCTTAGCTTAGGCCCAGGGTTCCAAGTGGAGTGTCATAATGCACAAGGCAAGAAACTGCATGTCTTTTTTTTTATCTAGTCTCAAAAAATGACAGTGTCACTTCCATCTCATTATTTTGCTTACAAGTAAAAGATAAGGCCTGTCCAGATTATAGAGAAAACATAGATCCCATTTCTCAAAGAATTGTCAAAGAGTGTGTGGCTATTTTTAAAAAACCAACATAGAGAATGTATTGCTATTACAGAACATCTCTAAGTATCAATGGTTTAATACAATAAACACTTCCAACAAAAGATTCTTTGTGAATGTCCCTAGTCAAATGAACTGTTAGAATCAAGAACACAGGCTTCTTTTTATTTTTAGTGGTCCTGCTGTTTTACAGGATGTGGAATCCATAGCTTATTGACAAGAAAGAAAACCGGCATGGTAGTGCCTACCTATAATTATAGGAACTAGGGAAACTGAGGCAGGAGATTTACAAGTTCAAAGTCAGCATAGGGAAACTTAGGAAGACACTGTCTCGAAGTTAAATTTTAAAAAGTGTGTGTGTGTGGGCGGGGGGTGGATAGCACTTGCCTAGTTTGAGCCCTGAGTTTGATCTCTAGTAGTGTGCACATGCACACACACACACACACACACACACACACACACACACACAGAGAAAAGGAAAGAAAATAGTATATTCCCCAATTTTACTTTTAAGTTTTTATTTCTATTTTTTCCTTTTACAATTATTTCTTAAATTTCTAGTATTCTTCAGCTTTCTGTTACTATTAAAAATTAAGTCTTAAAGTGGTGATAGAAGCTCATTGTGTCTGAACAGGAACTGTCAAGCAATCAGCTTCACAGTAGGGTAAGATTTATCCTTGAGAATTTCTCATATATCTATAGAGGAAAATATACTAAGGAAAGTAAGAAGAGAAATCAATGAAACTGAAAATAAATATGTAACTTTAATTTGATTGAGTCTACCTGTGATTAACTCAACCTCCAGCTTTGCTCCCTTCATGGCTACCTCTTTTATCTTGACAATATTTGAGCAGGGAGAAGTTTGGACTGAAGTTTTAGGTATTTTTGATTCATCATTGGAGTCAGTTCAGTACAGGCCCTGGAATCCAAGATCTATAAGAATGTGTTGACCTGTATAATTTCTCTTCCCAACTCCCTCTTCCACTGCGCTTTCTTGACAGATTTAAAAGTGAGGTTTGAGGGTAAAAGGAGGGGATTGTTTGACCAAGTCATTTTTTTTGCATTTTGGTATCTTTCTAGCTTGTTCCCGCAACTCACACTATACCTAAAGCCCAGCTGATTTCTCTTCATCTCTGCAAAGTTACTGCACCATGGCAGGTCAAGGGAAAACTCATTGGGTGAACAAAGGGGGCTCTCAGGTAAGGAAGCTGTCACAGATTTATGCTCACTTGTAAATGTCACGTTTCTCTCTGGATTTCAGATCATGAAAGCTTCCAGGCAGGGCTGGACATGGGCTCAAAATCCCTGCTGCTGTGGCAGAGGGCCTGGTGCTGAGAAGGATTAGTGCTGTGTGGTTACCATCTTGAAATTCTTAACTTTTGAAAAAGTGATTCTTAATTTTCACAAATTATGTAACTGATTGTACTTACCTGGCATCCACAGATTTTCATTAACCCTTTGTCTAGGTTTTTCTAGTTGTTACCACAGAACATTATTTTATATCCTACCAAAAGGAGACAACTATTTAATTTATTCCTCACTACCTTTTGTCTTTATCCCAGAGGATTTTGCAATTTTATATTGAAATTAGCTGGAACCTTCCTATGCGGGTTGTACTTCCTTAATTCATTTTCTAATACCCATTAATTGAAATGTGGGAGCCGGGCGTGGTGGCGCACGCTTGTAATCCCAGCATTCAGGAGGCTGAGACCGGAGGATCCGGGTTCGCGGCCAGCCTCAGCTACCTAGTGAGGCACTCCGCAACTTAGTGAGACTCGGTCTCAAAATAAAGAATAAAAAATAGGGCTGGGAGTGTAGCTCGGAAGTAGTATGCCCCTGAGTTCAATCCCTAGTACCGCAAAAACAAAACAAAAAAACCTCTCAGGGTGAAATGTGGGTATTTGTTTCAGTTTATACTAGAAGTAGTTTGATAACCATTATAAGAAAAAAAAACCCCTCAACATTTAAATTGTTTTAATTAGGTCCCTTTATATTCTGTGCATTAAAAAAATACTGCTAGTTCCTTCTAGTCAAACTGCTATACTGGATATCCCTAAAGATATTATATCATGAACATATTTTGTCTCTAAGTCTTTTGTCCATTCTGTTTCTTATATCTCTTACTCTTCCCAATCTGACTAGTCCTAGAGTCCCATTTTTCCAAAAAGTTGAGGGGCAGTTCTATGTATCTTTGCTTGTATAGCAACACTTATTTTCTGTAATGGTTGTCACATATACCCTTTAATTTTATTATCATATTTACTTATATTCATGAAATATTTCAAGCAATATTAAAATAATGAAATATTCCCTTCAATCTCAAATGTGGAATTGATTTTGTGAAGCATAGCCCTGTGATTTTATAATCTTGACCATTTTATATATTGATGTTAAATATGTGTTTTAGTAAATAAAATTGTGATGCAATCTCTTTGGCCATGTCATCATGGCTTCTAGATTTCTTAATTCCTCTCATTTTTACCTTCTCATTGGTTTTTCCTTCTCTAGAAATATTTTTATTATATTTTCAAATACCTATACACTTCTCACATTTATTTACTCATTTATTCCTTAATTTATGTATATAGAAAGTATTTATTCATGGACTCTGAGCCAGCCCCTGTGTTAAATTTTGATAATTCAGCCATGAGTGCACCATAAATTCATTCTCATAAAGATATGAATCTGTTGTGTGTTACCATGGAGAAACATTTTTGGTAGGTCAATGAAGGCTTCCTAGAAAAAGCGACTTTTAATTTGATATTTGAAATAGGAGCTAAATAAACAAAGAAGGGATTGGAAGGAGAGGATTTGGGACTGTTAGACTTCTACACAGAAGGGAAAATGTGTGCAAATTTCTAAGGCAAGAAAGTTCAAATTTTGGACTCAAAATTATTCTAATGTTGAATAGATTTTCAACTCACAAAGAAACTAATACATACTAAAAATAGAATTATTACTTATTAAACTGAATCATCTAAATACTTAAATTGTGTTCACTATTTCACTAGTGTGATTTTTAAAAATACCTTTTCATCAAGAAAAGCATGTACTATTTTTGGCTCTGGATATATTATAGATACTATTCATGATAGCCTAAAATATCTTGGAATTCTTGTAGGAAATTGAGATGAGAACATTCATCAAGAGTCATGTAGAGTTCTTCTTTAGGGGTAGCATATAAAATGAAAACCTTTTTAGAATTTGGTTTAGAGGCTCAGAATTTAAATATTTATTTAAAATCTTTACCTATATTAGCCTGTACCTAACAAAGATGTGTGATTGCAATGCACCAAATAAGGGAAAATTGAAAAAAAAAAAAAGAGGATTTGTTAATGTTACACCAGGAGATTTTTGATCTACGTAATGGGGAGCCCATTTCTATGAATGTGGCAGAAACAGCTAAGACATTTGTAGATCGGCTTCAATCCTTGGTGCCTACCTGGCCCTCGTTTACCTCTTTGCTGGGAGGAGTTATTGGATTAGCAGCAATAGTCATTCTAGGCTTATGCATTCTACCACTCGTTGAACGCCTTGTGATCAATGCCTTTGTTAGTAGATGAGCAGATTTACATGGAATAAAACTGTAAGCACTGCGTCGCACAGGGCCTGGTAGTCAATGACGGGTTCGATTTTCTCAGGGCAATATCAACCTAAGACAGGGCTCATTGAATGACTCATCGAGAACCCATGACGAGTAAGATTAAGCACCTGGTAGGAAATGACCTAAGACAGGCACAGTCCTTCTGCATTTTAAAATAAAAACGGGGAGTTGTGGGAGGCCAGCTGGGCCCTTTCCCCCTGGCAGTTGCTATCTGCATATATGAGTAATTATACTGACTCTTCTGCTATGGCTACATTGGCATCTCGAAGTCTGGAGATTGCTCCTAGGATGCGTAGATGAAAGACCCTCCTACTTCTTAGAAAGTAAATATATGACCCTAAAGGTTTATGGTTTTATGACTCTACAAAGTTTGCTTGACCAGGCTATGTTAAGAATGTGGACTATACATGTAAAACAAAGAAGCGGTGCTATTTGTGTTCTGACAATGATTGATATGTCGTAAATGTCTACGTAACCCTGTTGTACTCAAAAATTGTATAAAAAATCCGTGCTGAAAAATAAAGTTAAAAAAAAAAGAGAGAGAGAAAAAAATTTTTAAAAAGCCCCATAAAAAAGAATAAAATAAAATAAAATAAAATATTTATTTAAATCCTTATACTTATTTGTCTTTTATAGCTCTGAATATTATATTATAAATTAAGTATAGTACCACATTTTACTCAAGTAAAATATGCATAAGTATTGTATAAGGTTAAATGTATGTCAATGAGCAATATTAATTTTACTTCATTAGACAATGCAACAACCTCCAAAGAGCTTTGAAGAATTCTTAAAGCATCAAAACTGGGTGAGTAGAACATACTACTTTATGTTCCAATATATCTTTTTAAAATATCAGATATGGAATTGTGGAAGGCCTAGGAAAAAAACCTTTAAGAATGGAAATTCAAGAAAATATGTTTTTCTTTCAGTGGGCTCTGTGTTGTAGCTATTTCCTTGTTGATACTATATTAATTTGTTCACATTTTAAAAATTCTATACCTATAAGACATTTCTATATACTTTTGCTGATGTAAAATTTTTGTCTTGTATATGTACAACTTAGAGAAAATCTGAAAATTATACTCATTTATTCATGCACCACAGCCTAGACTCATGGATAATTTACAGAGGTATTACATCAACATTCCTTGATAGTTGAATCGGAGTGAAATATTCAAAATATGTTGTCTTTTAAGTAATTTGTATATTCTACATATTGATCCTCTATCAGAAGGATAGCTAGCAAAGATCTTCTCCCATTTTGTAGGCTCTCCAGTCTCTTGATGGTTTCCCATAATGAGCAGAAACATTTTAGTTTAATGCTGTCCTACTAAGCTTGAGCATTGGGATTCTTATTGAGGAAGTTTCTACATGTGCCTATATGTTGGAATATTGGTTCTATGCCCTCCTCTACTAATTTCAAAGTCTCTGATCTACTTTCTGGGTCTTTCATCCATCTCAAATTGACTCTTGTGCAGGGTAAGGGTAGGGATTTAATTTCATTTTTCTATAAACAGACAATCAGTTTCCCTAATACCATTTGTTGAAAAGACTATCTTTTCTCTAATATATGTTTCTGGCACCAATTGAATGTATTCAATTGGCTATAAGTGTATAGATTTGTTTCTGTATCTTCTATTCCATTGTTTTGGTCTATGTGTCTGTTTTTGTGCCAATACCATGATGTTTTTTTTTTTTATCACTATAGCTCTGTAGTATAATTTGAAGTCAGGGATTGTGATGCCTCCTGCATGGTTCTTATTCAGCTATATCACTGCTGGGTATCTTTCCAAAGGGACAGAAATAAGAATATTATAGTAATACATGCATATCCATGTTTATACCAGCATAATTCATAATAGCCAAATCATGGAACCAACTCAGGTGTTCATCAACAGATGAACAGATCACAAAATTGTGGGATATACACACAAGGAATTCTACCCAACAATAAAAAAAAATGTCATTTGCAGGAAAATGGATGGACCTGAAGAACATTATGTTAAGTGAGATTAACCAGTCACAGAAGTAGAGGGTCATATATTTTCTCTCATTTTCAGAAGCTATGGAATAATTGGGATAGTGGGTCTAGGGGAAGGGAAGGGCAAGAGGAAGAATCAATGAAGGAAACACTTCCATTGACATTGTGCACATATATGAGAATACCAATGTCAGTCTCAATATCCTGTATAGGAAGTGGGGAGGAAGCTGGGGGAAAGCCCACCAAGTGCTCTGTGCATGTATGTCACTATCACTGTGAACTACATTATGATGTGAGACTATAATGCACCAATAAAAGTATAAAAATAAAAAAATCAGTATTTAAAAAAACAAAATGTGTTTTCATATTGAAAGTACCAGTTTCCATTGTTATGTCCAACTACTGAATTCATGTGGATTTGTGGGATTGCTAAGTTTACCCTTGGGTCAATGCACTTACAACTGTAAAGGTTAGATTTGTCTTACAATGAGGTATCTCAAGTAAGGCCTAGAATATAGATGTCAGTGTGAAAGGTAAAAAAGGTAAATTTTAATGAGGTGTGTTCATATTTTGAATTAATTTGAATATAAATTTCATCTATTAATGCTTAAATATAAACAATTTGCTAAACTATTGACAAAGGAATTTCATATATATCTATTTTTAAACATTATTTTCTATTCATATATTTGTTTAAATGAGTGATTTTCACCGATGTTTTGGAAAGAATTTCCATTAGGAACAAATAGAAAATGAAAAAATTCCTAATTTACCAAAGTTTACTTTAATCACTGCAGTAGAGCCAAATATTTTGAAGCACTTTTAGTACCTTTTGGTAACTGTTTTGATTTAAATGGTGATGGAAACGTGCTGCAGTCTAATAACAGTGTTTGAGATTTTTTAATGTCAAAGGAAGATTATTATAGTTAAATTAAGCAAAATTCAACAAACCATGAAGATATTTGGACTATACCATTATGCAAAGTTACTGTAAAGGTAAGAATATAGTCAAATTCAGAATACTTGAATACTATAGTGATGGTGCATAAATCACTTTTAACTTTATTACAAGTTAAAAGACTAGTAGTAGAAGTAAAAGACAAAATTATTAAGGATAATTATAGCTCCCATAATTTATTACTGGGTACATGATATATAAAGTATGTAAGTGGTGATATAAATAGCAGAAAATATGGGGAAGTTGAACTGTGGTAAAATATAAGTTTTTTTATCTCAAAATAAAATGGTAATAACTGTAATATGTTTTATGAAAGCCTGTGTAACCATAAAGAAAACCTGGTATGGATACACTAAAGATTAAGAGAAAAAAATCAAAAGAAAGATAGTAAGACAGAGGACTGGAACAAAGCAATTATAAAACATGCAACAAACAGTTAACAAAATGGCAATAGTAAATACTTACATATCAATAATTACTTTAAAGGAGCCTGGCATGGTGGTATGTGCCTGTAATCCTAGGACCTGGGAGGCTGAGACTGGAAGTTTGCAAGTGTGAGGCCAGCCTTGTGCAACCTGCATGAACACCTAAAATAAATTAACAGAATTGAAAGGAAAAATACACAGCAAATGATAATAATAATGATAATAGGAAACATCAATACCCTACTTTCAAAAAATGGACAGATCATCCAGAGAGAAAAATCAATAGGTAAATAGAGGACTTGAACAACACTGTAGACCAAATAGACCTAATAAAAACATACAGAATATTTTATATAAAAGCAGCAAAATGCACTTTCTTCTCAGAAACACACAGAACATGCTCCAGGATAGATATGTTAGGTCAGAAAACAAATCTTAACATATCTAAGATTGAGATCCTATCAAGAATCTTTTCAAATCACATTGGTGTGAAACTAGAAATCAATAACAAGAGGAAAACTTGAAAACTCCCAAATATGTGGAAAGTAAATGATAGGCTCCTGAAAAACCAATGAGTCAAAGAGGTAACCAAAAGGGAAATTAAAAAACAAAATCCTGAGACAAATAAAAATGGAAGCATACTATACTAAAACTTATGACACGCAACCAGTGCATTTTTTTTTTTTTTTTGTGGTACTAGAGATTGAATCCAGGGGCATAGGGGCATTCTATCTCCAGGATACACTCCCAGCCCTATTTTTATTCTTTATTTTAAAACAAGTTCTCACTAAGTCCTGGAGGACCTCAGTAAGTAGCTGAGGCTGGCCACGAACCCGGATCCTCCTGTCTCAGCCTCCCAAGTACTGGGATTACAATTTTATAGTGATAAATGCCTATATTAATAAAATAAGTATCTTAAACAAACAACCTAATTTTGTAACTCAAGAAACATGAAAAGTAAAAAAGTTAGTAGACAAATTAGTAGAAGGAAGGAAATAATAAAGATCAAAGAAGAAATAAGTGGAATGAGACTAGAAAACAATAGAAAAGATCAATGAAACTAAGAGTTGGTTTTTTGAAAAGATAAAAAACTCTTACAAGCTGGGCATGGTGGTGCACGCTTGTAATCCCAGCATTTGGGAGGCTGAGACTGAAGGATCCGGGTTTGCCGCCAGCCTCAGCTACTTAGTGAGGCACTCTGCAACTTAGTGAGACCCTGTTTCAAAATAAAGAATAAAAAAAAAAAAAAAGACAAGGGGAAAAAACAAAAAGAAAAAAAAAACAAAAATAAAACCCCAAGAAGAGAAAAAAAAAAAAAAAAAAAAAAAAAAAAAAAAAAAAAAAAAAAAAAAAAAAAAAAAAAGGAAAAAACACCCGATGATAAAACCCCAAAAAAAAAAAAAAAAAAAAAAAAAAAAAAAAAAAGGAGGAAGAAAAAACCTCTTACAAAACTTTGGCTAGATTAAGAATATTCAAGCAAATTCAGAAATAAAAGACAAGGCATTACAGCTGTTACCACTGATATACAAAGAATCACAAGAGACTAACTCTGAAAAACTATATACCAACAAACTGGATAACCTAGAAGATAAATTCCTAGAAACATACAACCTACCATAACTGAATCTTGAAAAAACAGAAATTCTGAACAGAATAACAATGAGTAAGGAAATGGATAAGTAATAAACAAAATGCTATTTAAAAAATCCCAGAATCCTATGGCATCACTGATGGATCCTACTATACATTTTAAAAAGAATATGCCCAGGTGTGGTGGAATGTAACCCAGTGGTAAAGCACACCTGGGTTTGATTCCTTTACTGCAATAATAGTAACAATGATAGTATTAATGGCAATTTTTCTCAAACTCTTACCAAAATAATTGAAGAGAACACTAAAACTCATTTTATGGAGCCACCGTTAACATGATACTAAAGCCAGACAAGAACACTACAAACAAAGAAAACTGCAGACCAAATTCCTTATGTTAATTATTGATGTAAAAATCTTCATGAAATATTAGTAAACTCAATTAACAACACATTAAAATAATCATATACCATGACCAAGTATTATCAAGTATTGGATGGTTTGACACATGAGGATCAATATGATAAACGATACTTTAAAAATGAAGGATAAAATCATATGTTTATATCAATAGTTGGAGAACAGGCATGTGACAAAATTCAACATTTTTTCCTGATAACAACTCTCAATGAATTAGATGTAGGAAGAATACACCTCAACATTATAAGGGTTATATATGACAAACACATAGCTAACATTATGTTCAGGTGTGAAGAGCTGGAAAATTACCCCTAGGATTGGAACAAGACAAAGGTATTTATTCTTGCCACTTCTACTTAGTATTGTAATGGAAGTCCTAGCTAGAAGGGTTATGCAAGAAAAGACATTTTAAAAATCAAGAAAGAAAGCAAGATATAAAATTATGTGTGCAGAGACATGATCTTACATTTAGAAAACCCTAAAGATTGCACCAAAAAAAAAAAAACCCTGATAAAATGATCAACAAACTCATTGAAGTTGCAGGATATAAAATCAACATTTAAAACATCATGGTAGCACATGCCTATAATCCCAGATACTAGGGAGACTAAGGCAGAAGGATGGCAAGTTTGAGGCCAACCTGGGAAACTTAGGGAGACCCTGTCTTAAAATAAAAAGGGCTAGTGATGCAACTCACTAGTAGAGTGTTTGCTTGGTATGTGCATGGCCCTAGATTGCATCCCCAGTATTGCAGAAGAAGCAGGAAGAGGAGGAGGAGGAGGGGACCTCCATAATTTTTTAGTAGCATTTCTATATACTAACAACAACGTATCCCACTAAAAATAAAGGAAAAATTCATGTACAATAGCAACACAAAATAAAACCAAAATATGATTAGATTTAAATATGGTAGAAGATATTTATACTGAACTTTTAAACTTTGATGTAGGAAATTAAAGATGACACAAATAAATGGCATGATAACCTGTGTTCATGTACTAGAAATATCATTATTGTCAAACAGAGATTTTGAAATTACTAGAGGAGGGCATAAGTCCAATACTCCAACATATAGGTACGAGTAGGAACTTCCTCAATAAGACCCCCCAAGCCCATAAAGTTAAATCAAGAATTAATAAATGGAATATAAACAATAATTAATAAATAATAAAAAGTTTCTGTTCATTAAAGGAAACCATCAAGAGTCTAAAGAGCCTACAGTGGGAGAAGATCTTTGCAAGCAATTCCTCTGATAGAAGACTAATATCTAGAATATACAAAGAACTTCAAAGACTTGATACTAAAAAAAAACCAAATAATTCAGCCAAGAAATGGGCAACTGAACTAAATAGACACTTCACAAAAGAAGAAATACAAATGACCAACAAATACATGAAAAAATGTTCAGCATCATGAGCAATCAAGGAGAAGCAAATCAAACCTACACTGAAATTCCATCTAACCCCAATTAGAATGACAATCATCAAGAAGTCAAATGATAATAAATGCTGACAAGGGTGTGGGGAAATAAGAACTCTTCTATAGTATTGGTGAGATTGCAAATTAGTACAGCCTCTATGGAGATCAGTGTGGAGATTCCTCAAAAAACTGGGAATGGATCTACCATATAATCCAGCTATATCACTCATGGGTATCCTTCCAAAGGGACTGAAATCAGAAAATTATAGTGACACATGTATATCCATGTTTATAGAAGCACAATTTACAGTAGCCAAATTATAGAACCATCCTATGTGAATGGATTACAAAATTATGGGATATATACACAATGTAATTCTACTAAAAAATATATAAGAACAAAATTATGTCATTTGCAGGAAAATGGATGGACATGGAGAGGATTAAGTTATTAACATTAAGTTAATATTAAGATGTCAAGTGAGATTAGCCAGTCACAAAAATTCATGTTTTCTCTCATATGCAGAAGGGACTTAAGATAATGGAGGAGAAACTCCAGTGAAATGAGAGGAGATCTGAGGGTAGGGGAGAGGGAGGATCAGTGAAACACACACTTCCACTGATTATCATGTACACATGTGAGAATACCAATGTCAGTCACAATGTCCTGTCTGGGGAGGAGGGGAGAGGGAAGGAGCTCGGGGAAAGCCCACCAAGTGTGGTGTGCACATGTGTCACTATCATTATCACTTGAACTGCATTGTGATGTGACACTATAATGCATATATATATATATATTTATAATGCACCAATAAAAGTACAGAAAAAAAAGTAAAAAAATACAAAAAGAAAGCTTCTGCATAGCCACAGAACCACCCAACAACGTGAAGAGACAATGTACAAAATAGGAGTAAATATTTGTCAATCACACATCTGATAAAAGGTTAATATCCAAAAAGTGTAAGAAACTTAATTTAGTATCAAGAAAACAATAACTTGATTAAAAATGGGCAAAGAGCAGATTTGGTGCCACATGCTTGTAATCCCAGTATTTGGAGGCTGAGACAGGAAGGGTTGCTGGTTTGTGAACAGCTTCAGCAACTTATTGATACCCTGTTTCAAAGTAAAAAAAAAAAAAAATAGGGCTGGAGGTGTAGCTCAGAAGTAGAATGCCCCTGGGTTCAATCCCCAGTATCACAATAGATAAATAAATAAATAAATAAATAAATAAATAAATAAATAAATAAATAAATAAATAAATGTGCAAATGACCCAAAACAGATATTTCTCAGAGGAACCAACAAGCATATGAAAAGGTGCACAGCATCATTAACTATCAGGGAATTGCAAATTAAAATCACAGTGAGATATCACCGCACACCTTTCAGAGTAGGTTTTATCAAAAAGACAAAAATAATAAATGTTGGCAAGGATATAGAGAAATGACAACCTTTGTAACTACTGGTGGAATTGTAAATTAGTACAAAAATTATGGAAATTCGTATAAAGGTTCCTCAGACAATTAAAAATAGAACTATATGTGATCCAGCAATCTCATTTCTATGTATATCTTCAAAGGAAATGAAATCAATACGTCAAAGAGATATTTGTACTTCATAGTTATTGAGATATTATTCACAACAGCCAAGATTTATAATCAGTCTAAGTGTTCATAACATATGAATGGAAAAAGAAAATGTGTTATATATGTATAAACATATATAGATATGTGTACATATGTATACACACAAATATAATATATATACATACACATATACAGACAGTTAAATATTATTCAGCTTTACAAAAAAAAGAAATCCTGTCATTTGCAACATCATGGATGAAACTAGAAGACATTATAAGTGAAATAAGCCAGGCCCAGAAAGACAATTACTGCATTATCTAACTTAATATGTGGAGTCTAACAGAGTGAAATTCATGGTAGCAGAGAGTAGAATGGTGGTTTCAAGAGGCTGGTAGGAGGAGAAAGAAAAATGATTTAATGGATATAACCTTTTGGTTAGGATGAATAAATTCTATAGACCTATTGGACATGAGGTCTCTAATTGATACAATATATATTTGAAAATCGCTAAAGAGTAGATTATAAATTTCCTCACTACAAAAACGAAACAAAATAAAACCTATGTGAGGTCATTACCTATGTTAATTATCTTTACTTTGGTAATCAATGCACAGTATATGCATGTATCAAAATATCACATTGTAGCTGGGTGTGGTGACATATGCCCATAATCCCAGTACTTGGGAGGCTGAGACAAGAGTATTACAGGTTAGAGGCCAGCCTCAGCAAGTAGTGAGACTCTGATCAACCTAGAGAGATCCTGTTTCAAAATAAAAATAAAGTAAGGCTGGGGATGTAGCTCAGAGGTAGATTTCCTCTGGGTTCAATTCCTAGTACCCACACAGAAAAAAGTCACATTGTATACCATAAATACATACCATTTTGGCAGTTATACTTCAGTAAAGCCTGAAAAAATTAAAATTAAAAAATCAAGATAAAATTTAAAAACTGCCCCCTAATTCTTTCTCCTCCCTCTTCCAAAATATCTTGGAACTCTTTTAGCCTGGAGGGGATTAAAAAGACATGAATCCCAAATACAATTCTGAACTTGATTCTTTTTCTATAAAGGGCTTATTAGGTCAAGTGATAAAACTTCAGTGGAGCCTGAGATTAGATAGAAACAATTTTTTGATGCCAATTTCCTGATTTGATGTTATATTGTTATTATGTAGGAGAATGTTTTTGTTCTTTGGAAATATATGCTAAAGTATTAAAGGATGAAGGGCCATCATGTAAACAACTTATTCTCAAATGATTAAGAAATGTTTATAAAGCTCCAGCATCTTTTCTGAAGAATTTAAATTGTTTCAAATTTTCTTAAAAACATTTAATGAAATCAATACTGTGGAATAAAATCTCAATTTTAGTTCATTAGTTTTGAACTCTATTGTTTATATTTATTAAAAATGACTTAAACTGGGCATGGTGGCACATGCCTGTAATCCCAGTATTTATGAGGCTGAAACAGAAGGATTGCAGGTTTGAAGCCAGCCTCAGTAATTTAGCAAGGCCCTCAACAACTTAGCAAGACCCTGTTTCAAAATAAAAATAAAATAGGGCTGGGGGTGTAGCTCAGAAGTAGAATGCCCCCGAGTTCAATCCCCAGTACCACGCACACACACAAAGAAAATTACTAGCTGGGCGTGGTGGTGCACACTTGTAATCCCAGTACTTAGTGAGGCACTCCGCAACTTAGTGAGACCCTGTTTCAAAAGAAAGAATAAAAAAAAAAATAGAATTGGGGTGTAGCTTGGAGGTAGAATGCCCCTGGGTTCAATCTTCAGTACTGAAAAAAAAAAAAAAAAAAAAAAAAAACTTAAAATGTTTATTCTCTGTCATTATTTGTAGGATTATTGGCCCAGGAACATGAATTTGGAAGAAAATGAAAATGCATGTGTTATGAGCAAAATAAAAGAAGATAGCTCATTTACTTCAATTTATTCACATCTGTGGGAAAATGTCCCTCGAGTATTTGAAGCAGCCATGAGCATGGATTCAAGGTTAAGGGAATGTTCACTTCTTTTGCAAGACCATGCCTCCAAAATATTTCAATGGAACAGAATGATTTCCAAGACAAGTTAAGTCTTATTTTTATATGAGTAAAGTAATGGTCAGTTTTGTGTGTCTCTGTGTGCACATGCACACACGCAAGTATTTCTCTGCTGCCTCTATATATGTTTTCAGAAAGAATGCAATCCTAAAGTATAAAATATCTTTAACAAAAAATATATTTTTACTTTAAACCCTCTTCACTTAAAAATTATCCAGTACAGATTTTTAGGTGAAAATAAACATGGTTTTAAAGAGTTATTAGGACAAAGACTGAAATAGTTACGAA
>PVLC010034177.1:0-17080 GCA_004027655.1 Graphiurus murinus
CATACTGGGAATTGAACCCAGGTAGATTCTACCTCTGAGCTACACCCCTGGCCATTTTTATTATTTTATTTTGAGGTAGAGTTTTACTTAGTTGCTGAGGTTCTTGCTATGTTGAGGCTGGTCTCGAACCTTCAATCTTCCTGTCTCAATCTGTTTTTTTTAAATGTGCTTTTATTGGTGCATTATTGTCCCACATTATAATGTAAATCATGTTGACATTGACATACATGCATATAGCACTTGGTGCCCCCCCAACATCTGCATCTCCCCCTTCCATACAGAAGACTGAGACTGATATTGGAATTTTCACATATGTACACACAGTTAATGTCAGTATTTCCAATGATGAACCTCAATCTTCCCCCTCCCCTTCCGTTAGGACACTTCCTTGGCTCCACTGAGTTTTCTCCTCCATTATCTGGAATCCCTCTGATATCCCAGTTACTCCCTAGCTTGCACATATTAAAGAAAACATATGTCTCTTCACTTTCTGTGACTAGCTAATCTCACTTAACATAATGTTGTCCAGGTCCTTCCATTTTCTTGCAAATGACATTATTGCTGAGTAGAATTCCATTGTGTGTATTACCCATAGTTTTATGATTCATTCATCTGTTAATGGACACTTGGGTTGATTCCATCAATTAATTTTTTAGAATTCAGTAATCACCAAATCAGGGACTTTCCACTTTTTTTTCCTAGCAGTATGGGTAGACTCTTAGCAAATAACTAGATCTTTCAAAATTTCTGCATACAGAATTCTAAGCCCTGTACTTAAAAGAAGCCCATTTGAATAAACTCTACTTAGAAATTATTCAAATATTGAGTTTATGTGTGTTTTAGAGGTACTACATTTAAATGAAATTTCTAAATTATTCCTTGACTTTAAGTTGGGTTAGAACAATGAGATTTGGCCCAATATCCAAAGGTTGTACAATAAACTGAAGAAATAAAAGATAGAAAAAAGAGAAAACATTCACTCCAATAATAGTATCAGTCCTTCTGACTATTTCAGAGTACTTTTACTTCTTGGTTATTCTTAGTTCATAAAATGCATTGAGCAATATTATTTAATATAAACAAAGACAAGAATTCCCCAGAATTTGATAATAAAAATACATGAAGGCTACTTTATTTGCTCAAGGCAAAAAATGTTGAAGAATTCAAGAAAGCAAAGCTATCCTTCAGAGAAAAATAAAACATTTATGACTTTTCTAAGTCACTATATTCAATGTGGACTAACTGGCGGACTCTGACTTTCCATTTCCTCTTTTCAGTAGTTTCCTCTTGTTTAATTAATATTCACACATTTCTCTGCTGAGCTTCTGGCAATGTGGCCCAGGAGGCCAAACAATCTCTGTGCCTAAGCTACCACAGAAGAGAAACCACTTTGAGAATGAGACACAGCTCCAGCTCAAATTCATCTACAGCCTTTACGTGACAAGAGTCGGGGCCCATAGGTTGTCTAGCCACTGATTGTGAGCTATTCTCTCATTTCTCACCATCACACCAGAAAAAGTTCATAGGCTCCCTGCAGGGTAGCTATAGAATTTTTAAATACTAGTTGTACCCAAGTCATTCTTGTCTAATTCAAAACCTATTAGATCCATGTGTAGACACATAACGGAAGTAGAATAACATAACCTTTCTAAGTAAGGATACTAAGCAGTTTTTTCCCTTTCTGTGGTTTACAAATCTTGTTCATTTTTTATATTTTCAAATTAAAATCAAAGAACTAATTTATTATAAAGAGTAACCATTGAATCAAGTAATTTCCCTCCAGATAGCACATAGTTTTCCAAATGGAAAAATTATATAAATTAGATTATTGGTAGGCAGATAGCACTTATGGAAAACATAGTGCTATCTGCCTACCAATAATCTAATTTATATAATTTTCCCATAATAATAGTAACTAAGGTAATACATTTGACTCCTTGGATTAAATACATGTTATAAATTAACAAGATTTTTTAAAAATCCTGAACTTTTTCCTTTTGAAAAAGATTATATTTTTTAAAATCCAGAAAAGAACTTAGAAAAATGCTGATGCTACAAGAAACCCTGAGAGTTAGGATTTAATCTTTATAAAATTTGGGTTATTTTCCTTTCTTTTGTGGTACTCGGGATTGAACCTAGGGCATTCTACCCCTGAGATACACCTACAATCTATCTTTTTTGTTTGTTTGTTTGTTTTGAAACAGTGTCTCACTAAGTTGCTGAGGCTGGCTTCAAACCTGAGGTCCTCCTGTCTCAGCCTCCCAAGTATTGGGTTTACAGGTGTGAACCACAATGACCAGCTAGGGCTTCTTTTTAAAAATCTTTTTTATTTAAACATTTTAAGACATATAAGTTTTTATTTTATCACTTTTTAAGTATATAGACCATGAACGTATATTCTTACTGATATTTTTTTGTTGGCTATTTAATCTTTCTGACCCATCCTGGATAACTATGTTACTTATCTTTATAAACTTTGAGTTTGTCATCCAGAAAAGGGAGATGATATAACTCATTCCTGACTCAGAGGAGAAAGAGAAAGAAATAGAATATTTAATAAAGAGAAGGTAATTTATAGTCACAGACAGCTAAGCGATAATGAGACTGCCTTCAGCCTCCTGACTTCAGAATCAGAATTCATAATTCTTGTACTGACACACATACTTGCTGCCTTTTAACAACCTCTACCCTTTCTTGAAGCCCTTTCTGAGTTTTTGGAAACAAGGGAGCAGATATGGACCAGGTACCTGGAGGAAAGCCAAGTCTGGTCCCATAGGCCATGAGCAGAGGAAGAGAAAAGAGTACTATATTTGGATCTGAGAAAGGAAGAAAAGGAGGAGGAGTAGTTGGAGGAGGAGGGGGAGGAGGAGGAGGAGGAGGAGGAGGAGGAGGAGGAGGAGGAAGAGGCCATCTCTATACTCTGAATCTAAGAGAAGACTGGCATCCACACTGGAATTGAGAAGAGAATGGGACCTACCCACAGGGTTTCTAAATTCTTGAACTAGAGAGACCTGATCTTATCCATGGGCTTTGGCAGTTTTTGATCCTCACACCTAAGTCTTGGGGAAAGGGTTGCTGCTTTCACACTGTGGATTAACAGGAATTTTGCTTTAGAAACCTAAACTTTTATCTTCATTGACTTTTATCAACCCAAGGACTGTGCTTCCCAGAGTAGCCACCTGTGTCTTGTCTATTCATTAGTCTTCTGCTTCAGTCATCAAATAGCCCCCCTCTCAACTTACACTCCTGTCTTCCTAGGTTGTGTATTTGAAGACAGAAAGTCTTAACCTGGGGACCATAGAACATTAAACAGGTTAGTAAGGATTTATGGGAGGAAAATCTGTCCTTATTTTTACTAAACTGTAACTGTAATTCAGCCTTTTTCCCATTTTGAATATAGCAACAAACTAGTGTTAACATCAGAAGTGCCCATTTCCTAGCTGTATATAGAAATCACAGATATTTTCATACTATGCTAGAGTTGTTGCAGATTTTTTTTTTCGGTACTGGGGATTGAACTCAGGGGCATTCTACCTCCAAGCTACACCCACAGCCCTGTTTTTTATTCTTGAGGAGGGCCTCACTAAGCAGCTGAGGCTGGCCTTGAACCCAGATCCTCCTGTCTCAGCCTCCCAAATGCTGGGATTACAAGCGTGCACCACCACACCCGGCTTGTTGCAGATATTTTTATTTTATTTTATTCTATTTTTTGTAGTACTGAGGAATGGACCCAGGGACACTCTACCTCTGAGCTACACTCCCAACCCTATTTTATTTTTATTTCGAAACAGGATCTTGCTAGGTTGATGAGAGTCTCACTAATTGCTGAGGCTGTCCTCCAACCTGTAATTCTCCTATCTCAGCCTCCCAAGTACTTGTATTATATACCTGCACCACAACACTGTTTGCAGATATCCTTAGATAACCTTAATCTGCATCACAACTTGGGTATTATGGGAGTCACAAACCCATCACTACATTTAAAGCCTACATAAAGAAGCACACAAAATACTATACCACAAAATTGGATGTTTTGATATTTGATAATTGCATTTCAATATAACTGATATCTTTGGAAGTCATATATATATATATATATATATATATATATATATATATATATATTACATCAAAGCACCTTACTTAGCAGTTATCAAACTGTTAAATTAGTCCATAATACAAAATAACAAAGTTAGTATTTCCAGTTATTGGCTAGATTATATACCCATAATGCTAATTTTGGTTAAAATCAAACAGAAAGTGGACTAGGGATTCAGCAGCCTGGAATAATGCCAATTTGGAGAATATCATTAAACCAGATAATGAATTCTAGAATCACAGGAGAACAGCAAGGAAGGTACACTCATGTGCTAAGTGTGTGTGTGTGTGTGTGTGTGTGTGTGTGTGTGTGTGACATACATAAGAACTGATCATAAAGATCAAGGCATATTCATACAGAAGAGGAGAGCTCTGGATTAGCTTGAAATGTGGAGGCTTAGGTAGAAGCCAAAATGCTAAATGGAAAAAAGGTCAGCAGCACCCAGGGCACCAGAAGATAGTGAAAATTAGAACAGAAACTTCCAGGTCTGGCAGGGCAGAGGAACAATGAAGGAGTGGAATGATACAAATAGGTAGGAACTTGCCAGAAGAAAGAACTGGGCAGTGACAACTAGATTATAGTGATGTAGGCTGAAATTCTGTCTCAACAGTTTTAACTCCCTTTCCTTAACTTTCTTGTTTATGACTGTCACTATTATTAACTCAAATGTTAAGTTCCCTGCCCCCCCTTTTTTACAAAACTTTTTTCCTGTCTTGAGCTTAGTTCCTCTCTATGTATGTTTCTTGGAAAAGGGGGATGGGAGACATGGATATTTTCTTGGAAGATGATATGGGAAAAGAAATAAAACAAAAAAGGGAAAATAAATGTGTGCATGTATGCCTTTACCAGCTTGTACCTAACAAAGATGCGTGATCATAATGCACCAATTAAAAAGTAAATAAATAAATAAAAAATAAATAAATAAAATTAAAAAATACAACTTAAAAAAAGGGAAAATAAATGAAAAAATATGTTGTGGTTGGAGGGGGTGTCAAAAAAGAGTATCTCAGGATCCAACATGCATTGTCATAAACTTGCTGTACATTCTTCAGTGCTGACCCTCTTCTGACCTGACTCCACCCATGAGGGACACAGTCAGCCTTGACCAATGACTGCAAAATACGGCCGAGAACAAGGGGCCAACACCTCAGTGGCGAAGAATAAAAGGCCAGGACTTTTAACAGCAGCAGCACATCCCTGCTCCTGACACTTCTGTGATCACCAGCAAACTCCAAGACCTGTCATCATGGTGAATTTCACTCCTGAGGAGAAGGCTCTGGTCAGTGGCCTGTGGGGCAAGGTGAATGTGGAAGAGACTGGAGGCGAGGCTTTGGGCAGGTAAGCACTGGTTCTCGATGCATGGAGAGAAGGGTGAGTGGGACCCTGGCAAAGCAACTGGGAGAGTCCTGAAGATGTTTCTCTGTGATCTTACATCTGTTATTATCCCATCCCACAGGCTCCTTGTTGTCTACCCCTGGACCCAGAGGTTCTTTGACAACTTCGGCAACCTGTCCTCTGCCTCCGCCATCATGGGCAACCCCAGGGTTAAGGCCCATGGCAAGAAGGTGCTGACTTCCTTCGGAGATGCCATAAAGAACATGGACAACCTCAAGGGTGCCTTCGCTAAGCTGAGTGAGCTGCACTGTGACAAGCTGCACGTGGATCCTGAGAACTTCAAGGTGAATACTGAGTGCCCATGTCCTCCTTTTGGTTTTTGACTTGGGAACAATAAGGGAAACTGGGACGATGTCTGGAAATGTCAGCAGAGAGCTCAGAAATCATGGGTTCAGCTTGGCATGAGAAAGAAAGATCTTTTTGAGCTTAACCAACATCAAATTGACTCAGAACTAGCAATAGTAGAGGCTTATCAGAAGCCTTAGTTGGCTTAAAATGATGAAAATTATTCAGAATATTTAATCTGAACTGGAGAATAATATTAGAGAACAGCAGATTTGTGCAAGGCGAAATAGAATATGGCTTTTGGTTAATGAAGACTGTGTCAAGAAAAGATAAATGCCTTTTTTTATGTGAGTCCTAATGATTGAAGTTTAAGAAAAACTGGAGAGGGGACTTAAAGACAGAATGTTTGAAAAAATATGGCAAATTCTCTAAAATATATTACATGTATTGTGATCAAGTGTAGCTTTGTTTTTGAATTGGTGGGAGAGTTTAAATCTCCCCTGAGAGCCTTTGCAGCATTGAAATCCTATTAGTAAATGATAAAAAGAGGAAGGAAAACATAAAAATGGTGAGATGAGAAGAGAAGTGAGGATACAGGTAGGCAGAATGTTGAATGGGAAAGTTTATGAGAATGAAATTGAACCTATTCTTGTCTGAGACAGTTGGATAGGAAGTTTGAGGTTAGAGTCATCAAGGAGCATAGTTAGGAAGTCATTTTTTCCCTATAAATTCTGTTTAGAAACTTCTATTTAACAACCCTTTGTGTCATTTTGTCTTTTGTCTAACAGCTCCTGGGCAATGTGCTGGTGATTGTTCTGGCTAGTCATTTTGGCAAGGAATTCACTCCTGAAGTGCAGGCTGCCTGGCAGAAGCTGGTGTCTGGTGTTGCCAACGCCCTGTCCCACAAGTACCACTGAGTCCTCCTTCCAGTTCAATAGTGCTCCCATGTGTCCCCAACACCCTACCCCCTTCTGCACCTAGAGACTGAGTTCAGCCTTGATAATACAGCATCTCTTTAATAAAGTACATTCTCTTCAATAATCAAAGATGGATATTTTGTCTTTTTCATTTTTTACTCTTGTGTTAAAAGGAAAAGGGTTCATGGGCTGAGATGTGGGAAGAGGTGTAGGAAAAAATTAGAGCTTCTTATCAATGCACTATATCGTTGAAGTTCAATTAAGAATGCCTAGATGGGGGAGAAGTTCCCTGGGGATAGGGGGAGGATTAGTTGAGTGGGCAGGGACTCCTGGTATAGTATGAAAAACTTACTGCAGAGGGGGGAAAAGGAAGTGAAAAGTGATACCTGAGAAAGCAGATTTGTGGAACATGCCAAATTTTCTTGGAAATAAAAAAAGAGCTAGGATAAGTGGCACATGCCTGTAATCCCAGTACTTGGGAAACTGAGACAGGAGAATAGTAGATTCAAGACTAGCTTAAGCAAGACTCTCAGCAACTCAGAAAGACCCTGTTTCTAAATAAAAAGAGATAGGAGTGTAGATTGGAGGTAGAATGGCCTTGGGTTTAATCCCCAGTACCAGACACACACAAATAAAAAAAAAAGAAGGAAAGAAAAGCTTCCTAGGGGTCCAAGGTCTAGGCTAGGATTACTACTTTAATTTATTCTAATGTGCAGTGTGTGTGTGTGTGTGTGTGTGTGTGTGTGTGTGTGTGTGTTAGTTACTAAGGATTGAATCCAGGGCTGTTCTACCACATAGGTATGCTCCTAGCCTTTTTTATTTTTTCTTTTGAAACAGCCTTTTGCTAAATTACCATGTGCTGTCCTTGAACCTGTTATCTTCCTACCTCAGACTCCAAGTACTGGGATTACAAACATGTACCACCATACTTTTGAAACACTGTTTCAAAATTAAAAAAAAAATAAGGACTGTGGGTATAGCTTAGAGATAGAATGCCGGGTGTTCAATCTCTAGCACCACAATTAAAAAAAAAAATTAAAAAAATCCAAGGGTGGCAGACATTCCCAGCACTGTAACTCAAGTAATTGGGAGGCTGAGACAGGAAGATCTCAGGTTTGAGACAAGCCTCAACAACTTAGCAAGACTTTCAGCAACCCAGTAGGACCCTGATTCAAAACAAAAATAAAAAAAGGATGGGGGTATAGCTCAGAGGTATAATATCCCTGGGTTCAAAACCCAGTACCACAAAAAGTTGAATATATATGTATATATACATATATATATATATATATATATATATATATATATATATGCTTAAAGACACACATACATATGTGTATATACAATATGACACATATACAATATGACATGCACTAAAATAAAAATAGAGTTAATGATGTAAGTGGGAACATTTTAGGGGATGATGAAAACTTTATATACAAGTAGACTTCACTTGAATATTAATGAGGCTTAGTCTAAAACTAGTGAGTTAGGCTTGATAACTTGCATAAAACTGCCAATCTGGAGGTAGAGGGGAGAGTAAGCAAAGGTAAAGTATTAGCAAAGAACAGATAGTGTAGCATCTTGACTCAAATATAAGCCATTGTTTTTTATTGGTGCATTATTGTTAATCATACATCTTTGTGAGGTACAAGCTGGTAGAGGCATACATGAACACATCTCTCATTTAACCCTACCCCAAATTCCCATCCCATTTCCTCCCCCTCCCTCCTTCTCATATTCAGTTTAGTGATTGACTTTGATATGTTTGTGAAAGTACATCATGTGTATTAGGGTGTTCCCCCCCCATCACCTTCAGTTAAGTCACCTTCTTTACTCATCTAAGATTTATTCTCCTTCATCTAGAGTACCTCCTATGACTCATTTTCTCCCTAGCTTTGGTATATTAGGGAAAGAATCTAATTTTTTACTTTTTGTGACTGACTAATCCACTTAGCATAATTTTTCCAGTTCCATCCATTTTCCTGCACATGACATACTTTTATTCCTCTTTATGGCTGAGTAAAATTCCATTGTGTACATATCCCATAGTTTTGTAATCCATTCATCGTTGATGGCCATCTTGATTGGTCCCATAGTTTGGCAATTGTGAATTGTGTGGCTATAAATGTAGATACTCATGCATTAGTCTGGTAGTTTGGTTTCCATTCTTTTTGGTAGATACCCAGAAGTGGTATTGTTGGATCATAAGGTGGGTTCATTCTCATTTGTCTGAAGATCCTCCATACTGTTTTCCAAAGTGGTTGAACTAATTTGCAATCCCACCCCCAATGTAATAGAGTTCTCACTTCTCCACACCCTCACCAGCATTTGCTGTTGTTTGTGTTTTTGATGATTGCCATTTTAATTGGGATTAGGCAAAATCTCAGGGTAGTTTTGATTTACATCTTTCTGAATGATAAGTGACTCAAGAAATAGGATTGGGGGAAATGTCATGGGATTATGAATGCAAAATACATGTAAATGCAGTTATAAGAGTCTTTTGCGAAGCAGTTATGAAAGTGAAGTAACTGCAAACCTCTAAATAAAGTGCAGCATTCAATTCAATGACAGAACACTGTGGAAAGCATATTTTTATTTCCAATATTCTAGACATATACGATTACTCAAAGGAGCAGAAAAAGCTCCAGCTTGAGTGAATGTGACAGGACAAGGCCACTCACTGGCCTGAGGACCCTCAGCAGACATGTTATCAACTGACTCACTCTGAGAGAAGCCTGCGTTGTTCCAGAGAGGCTCCACCTTCAGGTCCTGAGTCAAACTCTCATATAAAGGGCTGAGACTTCCACATTCAACAATTTAACATGTCAAATATTTGCAAATATGACTCTATTAGGGATTTCATTGCCTCCACAGCTTAACTAGAATTTGTCCTGTGAATTACTTCTTAGTTGGGCTTTATGTTTCCATAGTAGGAATGAGACACCAATGGTTATTGTACTTTTAAATAATCAGTAGCACTGTTTTCCTTGAGCCCTCTAGACTTTCAGTATGCCTTTAAACAAACAAACAAACAAAACCTCATAATTTATACACACACACACACACAGGTTTGGATGACTCAATTTTTTAATTGATGAAAGAATAATTCTTGCTGATAGGCAATAAAAGCCATGTGGATAGAATAGTGTTGTAATAAATAGGATGTGATTATAATAACAGTCTGTCTAGGAGTACAGAATGTTAAAGTCAAGGGTTAAATGTTTTCTCTCATATGTGGAATCTAGGGACAAAATAGGAAGCAAAAGGGACTTTAAATAATTGAGAGTGACCAATAGAATAGACAGGGGGGTGGGGGAGAAAGGAAGGGATAGAAAAAAGGAGAACTGATGAAGGAAACAGTTCCAATTATCCTATGCTTCATCTATGAAGGTTTCACTACCAATTTCTCTAATATGTGTGGGGAGGGAGGGGTAGTTGGGTGGGATCTGATCTGAAGGGAAACACCAAGTTCTATGTGTATGCATGCCTATAGAACTTTGAACTTCACTATGATATATAATTACAATACACGAATAAAAATATTTTAAAGAGATAAAAAATCTTGTGTGGGCTTCTCACTGCCTTCCGCTAAAGACATATTCTATGTCATTAGACATATATTTCCTCCATAAGAATTTCTCTTCTCATTGTCTGCTTTACTAATTACAAATCCATGCACTAGCCCATTATTTATTTATTTAGCACATCAAGTTTATTTTCTCCTGCTCCAGAGTTTGCTAATTTCAACTTCTAAACATTTTTCCCACTATCTTTCATAGTAGGTGACTTCTTTTCAGACTTACTCCTTAAAAACATGCTTCCTGAAATAATTATGCTCCACTCTTAGAGAATCCAGATATTAATTTTCTTCTTAGTAAGTAATAATATTTGAAATTACTTTGTGAACCGGTCTACTAATTTATTTTCTAAGTCTTCAATCTCCTAAATTATAAGCTTTCAGAGGAAGGTTTTATCCTCTGACTGTTTATCTTAGATCCATAGTACTTATAATTATGACACAGTCAGTTGACAAAAGGCTATTTAATGACTGAAAACACAGAGTAATGAGTGCTTCAAAACAAATGGATGGCTATTGAAAAGAAACAGCTTTATAGATGAGGATATAGGCAATGTCAGAAACAATGACATGGGAAGAATGAGAAGGTAAAGCATCTCTGGACAAGAAAAATCTAGTAAGGCTTTGGGACATATTGCTTCAGATGTTTAAGAGGAGAGCAGTGGTGACAAATTACTTTTGATTAACTAGGTTTCTGGAGAAATGGGGTAATGTTTATAGACATGAGACAAAATAAATATTCTTGAGTCTAAAGAAGGACAATTAAGACTGATTTATTAGATCTTTGGAGGCTTACATACCAGCTTCTGAGAAGTCATCCTTCAAAGACAGGCCTTACAAACTCAACACAATATGATTATTGGAGATCATCAAAGATCTGTACATAATACACTCATCTCACAGACATTCAATCTTAAAGAGAATCTAACTTGGGTTCCTCTCAGGATCCATACCATGAAAATATCCTCTACCTACCCTTATGTTGAGAAAAGTCACAAATTATTGCAGCTATAACTGGATAATAAGTACTAATATCTTAGAAAATTCCAACTTCCTTGTCTTTTGGCTATCCCCACCTATGAACAGATAAAAGCCTTACATGAGATCATAAAGAATGAAAAGACTTTTTATATATTATTAATTTCATTCAACCTGAGAGGTTATCGGGTAAACTAATTTGAGGGTAGGGTTCCTCTCTAGCACAGGTAACTTCTCCATCTGCCTTTTATATAACCATCAGTTCTGGCCATGGGGGAAAATAATCAAGCTAGATTTCCAAAGCCTCTTTCAACATGACCTAGCAAGGTCATTTAAAAGGATGTGTGATTTCTTGCTGTCATGTTGAGTGTGATATGGCAGAAACAGAACTGCAACTATGTTTGATCCTTGGCATTATAAAATAAAAACGAAAAAGAAAAGTGCAGTCATGTCCCACTTGTAATAGTGTGTGTAGACTACTAGTCAAAGAAAATAGTCTGCCTCTCTAGAGTTGTTTAAAAACACACAAGAGTAAGCAAAGGAAATGCTGCCTGATGTTATGTCTGGGAATAAAGCTAGGCAAAATAATTCAAATCATTCAAATTCAGTTTCTATCAAGGAACTTCCCACCACTCTTCACTGAGAATGGAAGAGCTACACCCAAACCCTGGATTACTCAGTGCACACTACCCAGTATTCTTACATTCTGGTGACTACACAAGTACATTGACGGGGATTGAGTAAATGATTTTGCTAGAACACGGTAGATTTTCTTTATTTCAGACTGACATACTGAGGCAAGGGTTCCATCCTGTTATACAACATTGATTTATGTCTACACTGAAACTGATGCATATGGAAACCATTTTTCCTAGACTGTTGTGCACTAGAAAAACCATAACCTAAACCCACAGAGAATGTATTAAAAGATCAGTATGCGCTTCTCCCTTAGAAACCACTTGTACCTGAATGAGACTTATATTTGCTGCATCAGAGATCCTAAACCCTGGGTCTAAAAAGAATCTTACATGTCCTGAAATTTTCATATATTTGCCTATGCTTTAATCTACAGGCCTCTCTGAGGCTAGAGACAGAACCGGAGGAAAGGCTGGCAAGGAAGTCCTAGCATATTTCCCTGGTGGGAAGATTCTAGCTAAAGGGAAAAGGGAATAAAAGGAAAAATGAGATAATCAGCTTGAAACTGGTGAAAGTCATTAAAAACTCAAGCAGCAGAGCCCCTTGGAGGGGGCCTCCTGGACACTATCTCAGCACAAACGTCTGTCTAAAGTCTGTCCTGAAGCTCATGCCCCACCCCTGGCTTGACCAGTAGACTTTAAGAAACAGCCTTGACCAATAGCCTCAGAGCATTCTGTGAGACTAGGGGCCAGAGAGCCCAGCATGAAGAATAAAAGGGCATGCCTTCTAGCAGTTGCATGTACTTGCTTCTGAAGCATCGGAGACTACCAATTAGCTCCTAGACCAGACACCATGGTTCACTTCACGGCTGAGGAGAAGGCTGCTATTACAAGCACATGGAAAAAAGTGAATGTGGAAGAGGTTGGAGGAGAAACCTTGGGAAGGTAAGCTCTGGGTGCCTGGATAAGGGAGGGAAGGAAAGACACTGTGCCTAGCAGAAATGCAGGCCTCTTCTTGGGAATTGTGACATACTCTAACTTTCAAACTTGTCCGATCTCTTAGGCTCCTGGTGGTCTACCCCTGGACCCAGAGATTCTTTGACAGCTTTGGAAACTTGTCCTCCCCTACTGCCATCATGGGCAACCCCAGGGTCAAGGCCCATGGCAAGAAGGTGCTGACTTCCTTGGGAGAAGCTATAAAGAACCTGGATGATCTCAAGGGCACCTTTTCCCATCTGAGTGAACTGCACTGTGAGAAGCTACATGTGGATCCTGAGAACTTCAAGGTGAGTCCAGGGGATACACAAGCCCTGTTTCTTTTAGCCTTGGGGAAGCATAAATAACTAAACATTGATCAAAGAATAACTAAGGCCACATTCAGGGTGTGAGATACTCTGAAATATTGGGTTTGAGAGCAAAGTAACTTCAGAGAGTTAACTGAGCTGAGACCAAGTGATAATGTAGAGGACTCATCTGTACTCTGTTGGCTTTGAGAGGAGACTTGTGTATAGGTGAGGGGGAAAAGATTTTAAAAATTGGATTCTTATAGAAAGAACTTCCTACAAAAGTAGTTCTTGTAGAAAGGATTTTTATCTTTTAAAATTTAAACTCTGGTGGAGGCAGAAAGAGAGTGACTATGGAGAAGATACCTTGGCTCAGTAAAAGGAAAAAAACCTAGGTGGCCAAACCTGTATTACTAAGGCTAGTCCTATAATGGCCCAACACTTGTATAAAATGTTTTTGACAAACTCACATCTTACAGTTCCAGGAGAGGGGCAATGTGTCTCTGAGAAAAATAGACAACTGGGATATTTGGAATGAGTAGGTTTGAAAAGAAAATTTCAAGATTTTTTTTTTATAGTCTGCATAATGTGGGGTTGGTGGTTGACAAGAAGATATAAAAAAATCATGATTTGTTGCAAAGGGGAGAAAAAACTACTTGTGTTTTATGACTGGGAAATACCTCAGGCTTTGAGGAAAGGCATCATAGACCTGGTACTGAGGAAAGTGGGGTGTCCAGCCTAGAGCTCTGCTCATGATTTGTCTGTATCTGTTGTCTCTTTCCACTTCACAGCTCCTGGGAAATGTGCTAATGATTGTCCTGGCAAAATATTTTGGCAAGGACTTCACTCCTGAGGTGCAGATTGCCTGGCAGAAGATGGTGGCTGGAGTGGCCAATGGCCTGGCCCACAAGTACCACTGAGCACCTGCCCATCAGGCAGAGCTTTGCTTTATTCTTTAAATAATCATGAAAATAATAAAAAAAAATTCTGCTAAGAAAGCATTTGTGATGACCTTTACTTCTACTTTATCCCTGCGCTTTAAAATATATAACCCCAAAGGAGTTTATGTTTATTGGTGTATGTGTGTGCATGTGTGTATGCACATGTGTGTGTGGGCATATTCCCCATTTATTTTTGCATGATATGTAGATTTCAATGAGAAAATGGATGAACAAGACAATACACAGCATGCACATGAGAGTTCCTCTAGGGAAAGCACAAGCTACAGGAGAGTTCTGGTGGGAAGGACAGGCTCTGTGGGACAAGAACTTTCAGAATCAGACATTTTAGAGGACAAGAAGAAGACTTCAGGGAAGACCCCAAGGGCTGGTTAGAGGCAGATCATCAAGTACAGACTCAGTGGAGGGATATTATCCCAGGTGTAGGAGATCAAGGTTCAGGCATGGATTGTAATTTTATTCTACTTAATACAAGACAATAGCTGAGATAGCCTTGCTTTTCACAGCCCTTTTGAGGCTAAATTGGGTATTGAAGGTACTGGAAATCAGAAGTGGGAGAGGGGGTGTAGCTCATTCTTGAGTCAACTCCAGAGAATGGGTCCTCACTTTACTGAGGAAATTTATATATCAAGTATTGATGTGTGTCTTAGCAAGGTTCTTTTATTTTTGATCTCAGAAGAAACAATGCCTAAGGATGCAGATTGGCTATGGAATAAGAGACATTATTATATTTTGGGAGAGGTGGGGATACTTGTGGGCAAAATAAACTAGCAGAAAATTAGAAGGTAGCATCAGCATGTCATGTTAGAGCAACAGATCAGTACTGTGAGTTCAAAGGAAGTGGGAAGGATTTGTATAGCTTAGTTGGGCTGATAGATTAACTAAGAATTATTTAAGGCAGATTTTTATATAGCTGAAAGTTAATGCATATTTAAAGGCAAAAGTGTGAGGTGATGGATAGAGAATTTAGGGAGATTAGACTTTCTGTGGGAGCTAAATAGATTAGAGATTATGTTAATGTTAACTATACTAATCATCATCAGGTTTAGTGTCCTAGAATAAAATCCACATTTAACTCTGATCTGTGATGCCTAAATAAAATGCTTACGTGCATCACTACAACTTTGATTCATCACATTCTTCCCTTAGCATGATTTTTTTCTGGTCTTCTAATGCCTTTATCTAAAATGAAGTGTCACTATATTATTGTTTGATTTTTTTTCTTCTTTTATTTCCCAGCCTCAAATTTTATACCCTTTTTTCCTGCTTCTAGGAACTTGTTTCTCCAAACTACTGACTGGCTCACCCTATCTTTAAGTCACTTCAAATATAATTTCTTTTACTAAATCTATCCTATATTCTTTTTCTCTCAACACTTTTTACCATATCATTGTACACATTTTCTTCTTGCCATATAACACCACCTAAAATCTGTTATTCATATATTGGTTTAATCCCTTATGTTGATCCATGAGACCATATAAGCTGTCTGTCTTGTTCACTAAAAGTTCTCAATTTTCGGCGGCCGCCCCTGCCCCAGCGCTCGCCCCGCTGCTCCGCGCCTCGGGCGGCACCCCGCCTGCCCCGGGGGCCGCGCCGCCGGCCGCACCGGCCCTCCCCGCAGCTCCGAGCCGCGGACCCCGCCGGCCGCTCGCCCGCCGGCCGCACACGTCCCCGGAGCCAGGCCTAGGGCGGGCGGCGGCGGCTCGGCGGCGTCCCCATGGCCGCGGCCGGCTGGCGGGACGGCTCCGGCCAGGAGAAGTACCGGCTCGTGGTGGTCGGCGGGGGCGGCGTGGGCAAGTCGGCGCTCACCATCCAGTTCATCCAGTCCTATTTTGTAACAGATTATGATCCAACCATTGAAGATTCCTACACAAAGCAGTGTGTAATAGATGACAGAGCAGCCCGGCTAGATATTTTAGATACAGCTGGACAAGAAGAGTTTGGAGCCATGAGAGAACAATATATGAGAACTGGTGAAGGTTTCCTGTTGGTCTTTTCAGTCACAGATAGAGGCAGTTTTGAAGAAATCTATAAGTTTCAAAGACAGATTCTCAGAGTGAAGGATCGTGATGAATTTCCAATGATTTTAATTGGTAATAAAGCAGACTTGGATCATCAAAGACAGGTAACACAGGAAGAAGGGCAGCAGTTAGCACGGCAACTTAAAGTAACATACATGGAAGCGTCAGCAAAGATTAGGATGAATGTAGATCAAGCTTTCCATGAACTTGTTCGGGTTATAAGGAAATTTCAAGAGCAAGAATGTCCTCCTTCACCAGAACCAACTCGGAAAGAAAAAGACAAGAAAGGCTGCCATTGTGTCATTTTCTAAGAATCCCTTGAGTGTTAGCTACCAACTGCCAGGAAAAGCCCTCATCTTCTCCTTCTCTCCTTATGGTTTACATCATGTTGGTACCTTTCAGGCCTTAGACAAATGATCACCGTGTTAGCCTTAGACCAAGAAATTGGCTAATCCTTTCCATGAAGCTAATACAATGGTCCTTTCCAGGCCAATTTAAAGGAAACACTAAGGCTGCTTCAGAGATTTGTCTGATTCCTTTAAAATAGATGTCTACATAAACAGACATTCTTTTTTTAAGGGCTTACATTTTAATAGGGATAAATCAGTTTTGGAACTAAAGCTGTTTGCCAAGCTAAAGTCATAGGTTGCAAAATAATTTTTAACTTCTGGAATCATGTTGCCTACTGTTACTCTAAATAGAAACATAGGGAATTTTTTTTTTTTTAATGTGAATTTTTGCCTCTCTTTAAAAATTGATGTCAACTTTAGTTAACCTTAAATACACTGAATGGAATCTACAAAAGTGAGACATCTCAGACTTTTCTTGATGCTATAGCTTTTGTTTTCCAGTGGCCAAAATACCAAAATGCCTATTGTATTTATGGATTAAAACTGCTTATCAAGCCTTTGTTATTCTCCTCTTG
>PVLC010034178.1:0-15000 GCA_004027655.1 Graphiurus murinus
CTTATCCATTTATTCACTTATCCATCCATGCGCTTATCCATTTATTCACTTATCCATTTATTCACTTATCCATTTATTCACTTATCCATCCATGCGCTTATCCATTTATTCACTTATCCATTTATTCACTTATCCATCCATGCGCTTATCCATTTATTCACTTTTCCATCCATGCGCTTATCCATTTATTCACTTATCCATTTATTCACTTATCCATTTATTCACTTATCCGTCCATGCGCTTATCCATTTATTCACTTATCCATTTATTCACTTATCCATTTATTCACTTATCCATTTATTCACTTATCCGTCCATGCGCTTATCCATTTATTCACTTATCCATTTATTCACTTATCCATTTATTCACTTATCCGTCCATGCGCTTATCCATTTATTCACTTATCCAGTTATTCACTTATCCATTTATTCACTTATCCGTCCATGCACTTATCCATCTATTCACTTTTCCATCCACGCACTTATCCATAAAAAAAATTTTTTTTTTTTGGAAACAAGGTCTCTCCGCAAAGTAGCTGAGGCCGGCCTCCGAACCTGCCAGCCTCCAGCCCCAGCCTCCTCCCGCGCCCCGGGGAATGGACAGGCCTCTCCTCCCTCTCCCCCGCGCGCCCTCACCTTGCTCGGTCCTCTGCAGCAGGCCCAGGGCCACGCACGCGTCCAGCAGCCTCCGGGTGGCGCGCACCGGGGCCTCTACCCTGCGGGCCACGTCGCCGGCCTCCCGGGGGGCCTCCCGCAGGAGGTCAAACAGCCTCAGCTTGCACGCGGTGAACAGCGCCTGCGCGAGCACGCCTGTCACTCACCGGGGTCAGAGGTCGTGGGAATTTTTTTACAGCGAGGGAAAAGCTGGCGGGTACCTGGGCCGCCTTGAAGCTGTCAATCATCTCCAGCAGGGGCGCGGGGCAGGGAGGCCGGGCCTCCACTCGGCCTCCACCGCCGCCGTCCTCCTCGTCCTTGTCCTTGTCGTCGTCGCCTGGGTCGCTGAGGTCCTCGAAGGTGTCCACGGGCGGGATGGAGTCGTGTTTGACCCGGCGCGGGACGGCCTCCGGTGGAGGCCGGGAGTAGAGGCCGGCCAGCCTCTTGCAGAAGTGGTTGAGCGGGAAGCCGACCACGTTGAGGAAGTCTCCGCGCACGGACTCCACCAGCATGCCGCCCAGCGCCTGGATGCCGTAGCCGCCGGCCTTGTCCCTGCGCCCGGGATGGGGGAGGCTGAGGCGGGAGGCTCAGAGGCTGGAGGCCGGCCTCCGCTACCTAGCAGAGAGACCCTCGGCCAACCTACGGAGACCTGGTTTCCAAATGGAATAGCAAAATGGGGCTGGGGGTGGGGCTCAGGGGTAGAAGGGTCCCTGGGTTCAAGCCCCAGGACCGCAAGATAAATTAAATAAAAATATATGTATTATAGATGAAAACCACACGTGCCTATATACATATATATATCTCCTTGAAAATATATATATGTCCTTGAAAAAAATTAATATATCCTTGAAAAATATATGTATTTGAAAATATATATATATATATATATCCTTGATTATATATATATATATATCCTTGAAAAAAATATATATATATCCTTGAAAATATCTATATATCCTTGAAAAAAATATATCCTTGAAAAATATATATGTATATCCTTGAAAAAATATATATATATACTTGAAAAAATATATATGTCCTTGAAAATATATATACTTAAATATATATATATACTTGAAAAAAATATATATATATCCTTGAAAAATATATATTCTTGAAAAAATATATATCCTTCAAAAATATATATATATCCTTGAAAATATATATATCCTTGAAAATATATATATACTTATATATATCCTTGAAAAATATATATTCTTGAAAAAATATATATCCTTCAAATATATATATATATACTTGAAAATATATATCCTTGAAAATATATATATATCCCTGAAAAAAATATATCCTTGAAAAAAATATATATATATCCTTGAAAAAAATATATTCTTGAAAAAATATATATATCCTTCAAAAATATATATACTTAGCCGGGCGTGGTGGCGCACGCTTGTAATCCCAGCATTCGGGAGGCTGAGACCGGAGGATCCAGGTTCGAGACCAGCCTCAGCTACCTAGTGAGGCACTCCGCAACTTAGTGAGACCCGGTTTCAAAATAAAGAATAAAAAAATAGGGCTGGGGGTGTAGCTCGGAGGTAGAATGCCCCTGAGTTCAATCCCCAGTACCGCAAAAAAAAAAAAAAATATATATATATATATATATATATACTTGAAAATATATATATATCCTTGAGAAAAAAATATATATCCTTGAAAAAAATATATATATATCCTTGAAAAAAAATATATATATAGCCTTGAAAAAATATATATATATATATTTTTTTTTCTTTTTAACAAGGTCTCACGGAGTGGCTGAGGGTCTCCTTGCTAGATGACTGAGGCCGGCCTCCAACCTGCGATCCTCGTGCCTCAGCCTCCACCCCCTCCTCCCAGCGGTTATGCACACGGCTCTCCACTGGGGTGACGGGGATTTGGGGGCGCCTCCCGGGGACTCACATGGGCTCCCCGCTGTGGACGTATTCCCAGAGCAGCTCCTCCGACAGCTCCGAGAACCTCACGCGCGTCTCCTCGTAGAATTCCTCCACCTGCGTGTCCAGCTCGCCGTCTGCAGGGACACAGGGCCGCGCGGAGGCCGGGAGGCCGGGTTTGGAGGCCACAGGGGAGGGGGGGATTCGAACTGCCTGACCCCAGCGCGCCCGACTGAACAAAGCGCGGAATATTATACAGCGGGGGGAAAGGGAGAGCGCGGGGGAATATTACACACTGGGAAAAAAGGGAGCGCGGGGGAATATTACACACTGGGAAAAAAGGGAGCGCGGGGGAATATTACACACTGGGGAAAAGGGAAAATGGGGACTATGGCCCTCTCCTGGGGGGGTTCGATCCCCAGCACCTCCAGAATCCAGGACGCGGGCTCCCCCCGAGTTACCCTCCACGCTGCAGCGCACGATGGCGACCCCCGTGAACACGCTGTGCTCCCGCCCGCTCAGCCTGCAAGGCGGTGGAGGTTATAATTATGACCCCAGCGGGTCATGACCCGGCTGAAGGGCAAAGGGCGTGACCCCAGGCCCAGCTCCGCCCCCCTCCAGCCCCCTGGCAGCCACCTAGAAAGCATACAGTAGGCGTCCTGCTTGTCCACCGGCTTCTCCAGGATCAGCCCGTCCAAGGCCTGGGGAGGAACATGGCGGGGGAAAATGGCGACCTGCTCATCCGGGGATTTGGGAGGCCGAGACAGGAGGCTGGGAGGTTAGAGGCCAGTCTCCACCACTCAGCAAAGAGACCCTGTTCCCCACATTAAAAAGACAGACATCAAAAGGACTGGCGGTGGAGGTCAGGGGTCGAAGGTCCCCGGAGGTCAACATCAGGATGAGGAATCCAGGGATCCCAGCCAGGCCGGGCATCGGCTCACCTTTGACCCCGCACACACAGGATCCGGCCTTAACCATTAACCAGAACCAGATGGAGGCCCGGGGTCACCGCACCCCACGCCCTCTGACCCTTGAATGACCCCGAGTGTGGGGCTTTGGTGGCACCTGCTTGTCCTCCCGGCACTTAGGAGGCTGGAGAAGGAGGCCGGCCTCGGCGGCTTGACCAAGAGACCCTCAGCCACCTGGCGAGACCTCTGTTCCCAAATTTTATTTTTATTTTTATTTTTTATCGGTACTGGGGATTGAACTCAGGGTATTCTACCTCCGAGCTTTACCCCCAGCCCTATTTTATATTTATTTTATTTATTTTTATTTTTTATTATTATTTATTATTATTATTATTATCATTATTACTTCCGGTACTGGGGATTGAACTCAGGGGCATTCTACCTCCGAGCTACACCCCAGCCCTATTTTTTATTCTTTATTTTGAAACAGGGTCTCAATAAGTTGCGGAGTGCCTCACTAGGTAGCTGAGGCTGGCCGCGAACCCGGATCCTCCGGTCTCAGCCTCCCGAATGCTGGGATTACAAGCGTGCGCCACCACGCCCGGCTAATTATTATTATTATTATTATTATTATTATTATTATTATTATTATTTTCGGTACTGGGGATTGAACTCAGGGGCATTCCACCTCCGAGCTGCACCCCCAGCCCTATTTTTTATTCTTTATTTGGACACAGGGTCTCCGTTTGGAGGGGGACCGACTCACCACAATGGTGTCGGCCCCGATGACCACGTCCGGCGTCCGCAGGTCCTTCTGCAAAGACAGCCCGCGGGTCAGCCTGGGGAGGCCGAGGCGGGAGGCTGGCAGGGTGGAGGCCGGCCTCGACCACCCCAGGAACCCCGAGAGCGGGGCTGGGGTCTCGCCTGGTGCATCCTGGCCGCCACCTCGAGCGCCTTCTGCTTGGCGGTCTCCATGGCGTAGGCGAAGGGGCTGGGGAAGGAGGCTTTGCTCAGCGTCTCCTTGAACCGGGACGGGACGACCTCGAACCGCAGACCCTGGGGCCGGGGGGAGAGAGAGAAGGAGGCGGCGGGGGTCCAAAAAAACCCAGTGTGCTTTGACCTCCAGCCCCCCAATTCCGCTTCCTTTAATTTAATTTAATTTAATTTAATTTTAAGTTTGGAAACAGGGTCTCCCTAGGTGGCTGAGGGTCTCTTTGCTAAGTGGCCGAGGCTGGATTCGAACTCGCGGCCTTCCTGCCTCAGCCTCCTGGGACGCCGCAGACTTTATAGATGGAAGGCATTTACAAAGTAGCCAGTGAGTAACCGCACGACTGTTTTTTTGTTTTTGTTTTTGTTTTTTTTGGCCAAGTCTGGCTACTTTAGTAATAAAAATAATAGAATGTTACTTAGGGTGAGACAGGCTGACCTTAATTCATGAATTCCACCTTGTTGCAAATATGTGGAACATTGTTGCACGTGGGTGGCAGAAACTCTATGTTATCTAGGTACAAAAAAAATAAAAATAAAAAAACCCGGCTTGTAATCCCAGCATTTGGGAGGCTGAGACCGGAGGATCCGGGTTCGAGGCCAGCCTCAGCTACCTAGTGAGACACTCTGCAACTTAGTGAGACCCGGTTTCGAAATAAAGAATAAAAAAAAAATAGGGCTGGGGTTGTAGCTCGGAGGTAGAATGCCCCTGAGTTTAATCCCCAGTACTAAAAATAAAAAAAATAATAATAATTAATAATAATAAAAGATTATAAAATAATAATATATAATATAATAATAAAATAAATAAAAAATAGGGCTGGGGGTGTAGCTCGGAGGTAGAACGCCCCTGAGTTCAATCCCCAGTACCATTAATAATAATAATGATAATAATAATAATTAATAAAATGAATATAAAATAGGGCTGGGGTGTAGCTCGGAGGTAGAATGCCCCTGAGTTCAACCCCCAGTACCAATAATAATAATAATAATAATAATAATAATAATAAAAATAAATATAAAATAGGGCTGGGGGTGCAGCTCGGAAGTAGAATGCCCCTGAGTTCAATCCCCAGTTCTGCATAAGAAAAATAAATAAATTAAAAAATGCCAGCGGCAGCCAGGCCGGGTGAGGCCGAGGCAGGAGGACCCCAAGTTCGAAACCAGCCTCAGCCACTTAGCAAAGAGACCCTCGGCCAGCGAGGGAGACCCTGCTTCCAAATAAAAACATAAAAGTAGGATTTGGGGGTGTAGCGCTCCTGGGTTCCATCCAGGAAGGACGCAAGCCCTAGTCCCGCCGGGCTGCCAGGACCTGGCATTACAGAGGCCACGAGGGGGACCCCCCAATTAGCACAATGCGGGGACCCCCTTCCCCATGGCCGAGCCCCCCCAAACCCCGCGGGGCTCACCGCGTTGCTGAGGATCTCCTGGCGGCGCGGGGAGGCGCTGGCCAGCACCACGCGCTGGTGCAGCAGCTTCCCGATCACCGGGCACAGCACCATGGCGCCGCCGCGAACCCCAAAACGGGACCCCGAAAAAACCCCGCGCAGCCGGCGCGCTGCACAGCTAGCGGGACGCTGGAGCCACGCCCCTAGAAGGCCACGCCCACGAGCAAAGCCACGCCCCAGAGACGCAAAGCCCAATCGCCGTGCGCCCAGGCCACGCCCACGCGTAAGCCACGCCCCAGAGAGGCAAGGCCCAATCGCTGCTCGCCTAAACCACGCCCTTAGTTACACAGTGGCCTGGCAACAGCGCAGTGCGGGGGGGGGCCTTAGGCGTAGCCACGCCCCCTTGGGGCGCCAGAGAAGCAAGGCCCAATCGCGGTTCGCACAGGCCACGCCCTCGTTACTCCGTGCCCTGGCAACAGCGCAGGGGGGCCCCCCAGGCGTAGCCACGCCCCTTCGTGCGAGGCTGCTCCACAGAAACGGCCCGCCCAGCCAAAGCCACGCCCCTCCGACGGGGCTCCCATGGCAACAGCGCGCTCAGGCCCCGCCCCAGCCCAAGACGAAGCCACGCCGCCTGTACGCTGCGACGAAGCCACGCCCCTCACGCGGCCAGACCGGAAGCTGCGCACTCTTTCCGCGCGGGGCTCCCGGCGGAACTGGCAGCCCTTCCCCGCCCCGGCTCGAGGCAAAGCCACACCCCCTTCCGCGGCGCTTCCTAGGCAACAGCGGCGCTCAGGCTGCTTCCCAGATGAAGCCACGCCCCCCTGGTACGCCGCTACCCTGGCAACAGGCCGCCCCGCCCTAGATGAAACCACGCCCTCCTCCACTCTGTATCCAGGATAACAGAGCGGTTCACTCCCGCCCAGGCCCCGCCCAGGCCCCGCCCAGGCCGCGTGAAGCCACGCCCCTGCCGGCCTGGCTGCGCGCGCAGCTCGCCCGGCAGCTCTTTTTAGCGGGCGGTAGGTGGAGCTCTCGTGGGGAGACGTTTTTGCTTTTTGTTTTTTTTTGTTTTTTTTTTTTTGCTTCTGGAAGCTGAACTCGGGGGTTTTCTACCTCCGCCCCGTCCCCCTGCTCTCTTTTATATATATTTACATATTTATTTTCATGCAGCAAGGTCTCACTGGGTGGCTGAGGGTCTCTGCGAGTTGCGCAGGCTGACCTTGAACCTGCGATCCTCCGCGGGTCTCAGCCTCCCCGGGCCTTACTGGGGTGACAGGGGGGCGCCCGTGCGCCCCGCTGCTGTCTGCTCCTTTTTTTTTTTTTTTTTTTTTTTCTGTCCTGGGGATTGAACCCAGGGGCATGCTCCCTCTGAGCTACACCCCCAGCCCTATTTTTTATTCTTTATTTTGAAACCGAGTCTCACTAAGTTGCCGAGTGCCTCACTAGGTAGCTGAGGCTGGCCGCAAACCCGGATCCTCTGGTCTCAGCCTCCCGAATGCTGGGATGACAAGCGTGCGCCACCACGCCCCGCTGCTGTCTGATCTTTCATGCTGTGTTTTTAAGACGCACCTTGCCCAGCACACGCTCTGATTTCCCGGCAGATAAAGGAGCAACTTCGCTCTGAGGCCGCAGAGGCTGACGCAACCTCTTTTTTTTTTTAAATTTTTATTTATTTTTTTGCATTCTACCTCCGAGCTCCACGCCCAGCCCTATTTTTTTTTATTCTTTATTTTGAAATATAAACTATCTGAAAAGACTCAACCGAGTAGAGCAAATTTTATATATATATATATAAAATATACAAAAATATATAAACAATATAAAATATATATATATATTTTAAATTTTGGTACTGGGGATTGAACCCGAGGACATTCTACCTCTGAGCTACATCCTCCCCCCACACACACACACATAGCCCTGTTTTGTTTTGTTTTTTCATTTTTATTTGGAAACAGTCTCGCTAAGTATTTGAGGGTCTCTGTTATTATCGGTCCCAGGAAGTGGCTGAGGGTCTCTGCTATGTGAGTGGGTCTTGCTGCGTGGCTGAGGGTCTCTGCTTGCCATCTTATTTTTTTCCTGTTTACATTTTTATTGATTTGTTTTTGCTACTGAGGATTGAACCCGGGGACATTCTACCTCTGAGCTACACCCCCACACACACATACACACACACAGCCCTATTTTTTTTTTTTTTAATTTCTATTTGGAAACAGTCTTACTAAGTGGCTGAGGATCTCTGCTTGCCATCTATATTTAATTTTTTTTTTTACATTTTTATTTATTTACTTTTGGTACTGGGGATTGAACCCGGGGACATGCTACCTCTGAGCTACACCCCTCCACCACCACCACACAAACACACACACACACACACACACAGCCCTTTTCTTAAGTTTATTTTTATTTGGTCTTACTAAGTGGCTGAGGGTCTCTGCTTGCCATCCTTTTTTTTTTTTTTTTTTTTTACATTTTTTTAAATTTATTTTTGATACCTGGGGATTGAATCTGGAAGCACTCTACCTCTGAGCTACACCCCCAGCCCTATTTCTTATTCTTTATTTTGAAACCGAGTCTTACTAAGTTGCGGAGTGCCTCACTAGGTAGCTGAGGCTGGCCGCGAACCCGGATCCTCCGGTCTCAGCCTCCCGAATGCTGAGGTTACAAGCGTGCACCACCACGCCCAGCTTTATTTATTTTTTATTTTTTACTTTTTTTAATTTTAAACTTAGAAACAGTCTTGCTAACTGGCTGAAGCTCTCTGCTATGTTGGTCCTACTAAGTAGCTGAGGGTCTCTCTCTCTCTTTTTTTTTTTTTTTTTTTTTTGGCGGTACTGGGGATTGAACTCAGGGGCATTCTACCTCCGAGCTACACCCCCAGCCCTATTTTTTATTCTTTATTTTGAAACCGAGTCTCACTAAGTTGCGGAGCACCTCACTAGGTAGCTGAGGCTGGCCTCGAACCTGGGATCCTCCGGTCTCAGCCTCCCGAATGCTGGGATGACAAGCGTGCGCCACCACGCCCGGCTAGCCGAGAGTCTCTACTATGTTGGTCAGTCCTACTAAGTAGCTGAGGGTCTCTGCTCTGGAGGCAGGTAGGTGCAGGATTTCCCTGGCGGGGGGAAGGAAGGATCCAGGCTCAGAACACACTGTCCTGCCTCTGCAGACAGGGCCTGCCGGCCGCCTCCAGCGCATCGGAGCGCGCCGACATCGTGCGCGCCGAAAAGAGACTGTCTCGACCCGAGGTGACCCCACCACCAGCAGCCACCCTAGCCTGACCCCGTCCCCGGCGGCCACAGCACCCCCCCAGGTACTGCCGCAGCCGGCGCTGGAATTGGCGGGAAGCGAAATAGTAGACGAAAGGGTCCAAGCAGACATTAAGGCAACTGAGGCAGAGCGTGAGCTTGTAGACGTGGTAATAACTGCGGCCTAGGAAAAGTCGACCCACGACGTGCACCAGCAAAACCAGATTGTTGGGCGCGAAGCAGGTGACAAAAGCCAGCAGCACCACGGCGGCCAGGCCCACGGCCCGGCGACGCTGACCTCGAGCTAGGCCTCCGCCGCAGCCGGGGTCACCGTCGTCACTTTCCTCGGGGGTTTGCAAAAGCCGGCGGATGGTGGCCACGTAGCAGGACACGGTGACGATAAAAGGGACCAGAAAAAGCAACACGAACACCGTCAGGAGGAAGACGGCCCAGGCCGCCAGGCTGGGCAGCAGCGTCCACTGCAGCACGTCGAAGCAGGTGGTGATGCCCAGCGCGTCTACGCGGTAAGTGAGGTCCGCCCTGGCCAGCGGGGACAACGCAGCCAGGAGCAAAACCCAGGAGGCGACACAAGTGACCACCGCGTATCTCCGGCGACGCCACCGAGCAGAGGCCAGAGGGTGCACGACCCCCAGGAAGCGCTCGACGCTGATGCACATCATGCTGAGGACGCTCGAGTACATGTTGGCGTAGAAGGCGACGGTCACCGCGGTGCAGAGCGGCGCCCCGAGTGACCAGTGGTGGCCGCCGCCGTGGTACGCGATCTGGGCCGGGAGCACGGCGGCCAGCAGCAGGTCGGTGACGCTCAAGTTGATCATGAAGACCGTGGACGGCGACGCGGGGCCCAGATGGCGACATAAGACCCAGAGGCAAAGCAGGTTCCCCGGGATGCTGACCAGGGTCACCAGCGAGTAGACGACGGGCAGGGCCACGGCGATGGCGGCGCTCTGCAGCATCTGCAGGGTGGCGTTGTCCGGGCCCGACGGTGACCATGGCAACGACGAGGACAGGGTCCCGTTGTGGGGAGGGGACGCCCACGCCGGGAATGTCATCGTCATCGCGAGTCGAGGTGGCGGCGGCGGCGGCGGAGTGGTGCTCGTTGTCGCCGTCGAGGCAGTCGCATCCTCCGCCAGGGAGCGCCTGCGGGAAAGACACGAGGCGTGAGTCGGAAGTGGCGTCGCCCCGTTTGGGGTTTTTATTTTATTTTTATTTTTATTTTTTTGCAGTACTGGGGATTGAACTCAATTCAGGGGAATTCTACCTCTGAGCTATACCCCCAGCCCTATTTTTGTATTCTTTATTTATTTATTTATTATTTTTTTTTTTTTTTTTTTTTTTTTTTTTTTTGCGGTACTGGGGATTGAACTCAGGGGCATTCTACCTCCAAGCTATACCCCCAGCCCTATTTTATATTTATTATTATTATTATTATTATTATTATTGTTATTATTATTATTATTTGTGGTACTGGGGATTGAACTCAGGGGCATTCTACCTCCGAGCTATACCCCCAGCCCTATTTTTTATTCTTTATTTTGAAACCAGGTCTCACTAAGTTGCAGAGTCCCTCACTAGGTAGCTGAGGCTGGCCGCGAACCCGGATCCTCCGGTCTCAGCCTCCCGAATGCTGGGATGACGAGCGTGCGCCACCACGCCCGGCTCTTATTTTATTTTTATTTTTATTTTTTTGCGGTACTGGGGATTGAACTCAGGGGAGTTCTACCTCTGAGCTGCACCCCCCAGCCCTATCAATTTTTATTTTGTTTTATTTTTTAATTAAGTAATTAATTTTTTTTTTTGGTTGAAATAAGGTCTCGCGTAGGCGGCTTGCCTAGGTGGCGGAGGATCAGGGGTCGCTGAGGCCGGCCCGGAGGCTGAGACCGGAGGATCCGGGGTTTGAGGCCAGCCTCAGCTACCTAGTGAGGCACTCCGCAACTTAGTGAGACTCGGTTTCAAAATAAAGAATAAAAAATAGGGCTGGGGGCATAGCTCAGAGGTAGAATGCCCCTGAGTTCAATCCCCAGTACTAAAAAAAAAATAATAATGATAATAATAATGATAAAATAAATATAAAATAGGGATGGGGTGTAGCTCGGAGGTAGAACGCCCCTGAGTTCAATCTCCAGTACCGCAAAAAAAAATTTATATATATATATATATATATATATATATATATATATATCTTGCTGTTCTGGGGATTGAACTCAGGGGCGTTCTACCTCTGAGCTACACCCCCAGCCCTATCAATTTTTATTTTATTTTTGTTGTTGCTGTTGAAACAAGGTCTTCTCACTAGGCAGCTGAGGGTCTCTCTGGCCTAAGTAGCTGAGGACGGCTGGCCTCCAACCTGTGATCATCCTGACTGGGCCTCCCTCTCAGGCTCTGGGGTGACAGGCATTCAGTATACGAAAAACGGGGTCTCGCTGAGTGGCTGAGGGTCTCTTGGCTAAGTGGTTCAGGACCAGGAGACACTGATCTTTTTCTTTCTTTTCTTCTGTTTTTGGCCCTTAAGAGTGAACCCAGAAGCCGGGCTAGGTGGCGCACGCTCGTCATCCCAGCACTCCAGAGGCTGAGACCGGAGGATCTGGGTTCAAGGTCAGCCTCAGCTACCTAGTGAGGCACTCTGCAACTTAGTGAGACTCGGTTTCAAAATAAAGAATAAAAAATAGGGCTGGGTGTATAGCTCGGAGGTAGAATGCCCCTGAGTTCAACCCCCAATACCGCAAAAAAAATAAATAAATAAATAAATAAATAAATGAAAAAATAAAATAAATAAAAATAAAAATAAATAAATAAATAAAATGAATACATAAGTATATTAATAAAATAAGTTAATAAATTAAGTAAATAAAATGGATAAATACATAAACAAATACCTGAAATAAATAAAATAAATACATAAATAGATAAGGACATGAATTAAATAAACACATAAATACATAAATAATAATAATATATAAGTACATAGATAATTAAATAGAATAAAATAAACAAATAATAAATATAATAGAAACTAAAAAGAGGCGTACAGACGGCATCAAATTAAAAAAAAAAAAGAATCTCCCAAACGCAGCTGGGCGTGGTGGCACCCGCCTGTCGATCCCAGGACTCGGGGAGGCCGAGGCAGGAGGCTGGCTGGTTGGAGGCCAGTTTCAGCCCTTCTAAGCCAAGAGACCCTCAGCCACCCAGTGAGACCCTTTTTTTTCTTTTCCTCCACTAAATGAACACAGGAAATAAAATGGGGCCGGGGGGGGGAGGAGGAGGTGCAGCTAGCTCGGAGGTAGAACTGAGTCCCTGGGGGTTCAGGCCTCAGGCCTGCAAAAAAAAATTTTTTTAATTAAAAAAAAAATAGAAAAAGTAAAAAAAAAAAAAAAAAAAAGGCGCCGCGTCGGGTCCCCAAGGGCCTGGCTGTGGTTTTGGAGGCCGCGTCGGTGGAGGCGGCTGGATGGAAACCAGAGAAAAGGCCTCCGCTCAAGCGAGGAGGCGAGGGGCCGGCCTCCCTGCCTCCCCCGGGGAAGGCCCTTCCTTTCCTCCTGGAGGAGCCTCAGCGGTGCAAACGGCTCGATTTGCATTGCACACCTGGCCATCCTGTGCTGCTCGGCCGCTCAGTGAGGCCCTGTGTCTACATCAAAAAGGATAAACTGTGCTGCTGCCGGTTAAAAAAAAAAAAAAAAAAAAAAAAACCACCCAGCCGGGCGTGGTGGCGCACGCTTGTAATCCCAGCATTCGGGAGGCTGAGACCGGAGGAACCGGGTTCGCGGCCAGCCTCAGCTACTTGGTGAGATCCTCGGCAACTTAGTGAGACCCTGTTTCAAAATAAAGAATAAAAGATAGGGCTGGGGGTGTAGCTCGGAGGTAGAATGCCCCTGAGTTCAATCCCCAGTACCGAAATAAAATTAAGAAATAATAAAAAGGAAGCGGGCAAGGCAAGACGGGCATTGTGTTGCACAATCAGAAACCGATTTGCATGAAGCGGCCGGCTCGGGTTTTGTGTCTTTATTTCTGAAGCCCCCGCTCCGGGCCAGAGAGCAGGTTTGCACAAAGCCAGCATTAAGAAGAAAAAGGAAAAAAAAAAAAAATTAGCAAAGAGCAAAAAGCAAGTATTAAAAGAAAAAAAAAAACCAACTAATTAAAAAACAGCAAAAAGCAACTAATTAAAAAAAATAGCAAAAAGCAAGTAATTAAAAAAAATAGCAAAAAGCAAGTAATTAAAAAATAGCAAAAAGGAAGTAATTTTAAAAAATAGCAAAAAGCAAGTAATTAAAAAAATAGCACACGGCCAGGCAGACTTCTTCCCTGACACGCAAAGGCCGGCTTCCTTAAACCCGGGTGGGTAATTTTCACCCTGAGACTCGAACCTGGGCCCTTGGGGTTTAAAGCCGAAGATTTAGTTTTATTTATTTTATTATTATTATTATTATTATTATTATTATTATTATTATTATTTTAGATGAGTTTTACCCCTGTCTGTTCATTTACGAGCACATGTTCCAAATTTAAGTCCAGGCATTCAAAAGTGACTGCCGGGCGTGGTGGCGCACGCTTGTCATCCGGGCATTCGGGAGGCTGAGACCGGAGGATCCGGGTTCGAGGCCAGCCGCAGCTACCTAGTGAGGCCCTCCGCAACTTAGTGAGACCCGGTTTCAAAATAAAGAATAAAAAATAGGGCTGGGGGTGTCGCTCAGAGGTAGAATGCCCCTGGGTTCAATCCCTAGTACCGCAAAAAAAATAAAAAAAGTCATCCCAGGATTTGGGAGGCCGAGGCTCGAGGATGGCAGGCTGGAGGCCAACTTAGCCAAGAGACCCTCAGGCATTCAGTGAGACCTGGAGGGAGGATTCTGAGTTTTGTTTTGTTTTTTAAGTGGGAGTCCCCGGGGTCAGGCGGGTCACCCCACTGAGGTGGCGGCGGGGCGACCGCAGGCCTCTACCGAGGCGGGTCCCCGTGACCTCGAGGGAAGTGGCCTGTCTGTCGGTCTGTCTGTCTGTCTGTCACTGCCTCGCCCCGGCCCACCGTGGTTTTCCCAGGCCGCCCGGCCCGTGAGGCTGCGGCCGGATTTTTTTTTTCCACCCTGACCTTTGGGCTGAGATTTGAGTCTCAATCTCACGGGGGAAGTTGGGGGAGCCCCAGCCTCTCCCCCTGGGGTTCACTAGTCCAGAGTTTGGACTTGGGAGGCCGAGGCGGGAGGCTGGCAGGGTGGAGGCCGGCCTCCACAGTTCAGCAAAGAGAGAGACCCTCAGCCACCTAGCGAGACCCTGTTTCTGCAAATAAAGATATAAGATGGAGGTGCAGCTTGGGAGTTGAATGGCCCTGGAGTTCGGTCGCCAGGACCACACACACACACACAAATAATGATAATAATAATAATAGTAATAATAATAAATAATAATAAAAAATCATTTAATACAAACAAACTTGAAACAATAAAAATAAAATAAAAAGGGCTGGGAGGTGTAGCGGAGTGAGTTCAATCCCTAGTACCACAAAAAAATAAAAAAAATGAAAGAAAGAAAGAGGAAAAAAAAACGAAAAATATACTATCACAGTAAGAGCTTGACAATGGCCGCTGGGTGATTGACAGGAGGGCATTGACCAGGAGCATTCTGGGTCAGCATGATAGTTGACCTGGCAACCAACATGGCTGCCGGGTGATTGACAGGAGGGCATTGACCAGGAGCATTCTGGGTCATCGTGATAGTTGACCTGGTAACCAACATGGCTGCCGGGTGATTGACAGGAGGGCATTGACCAGAAGCATTCTGGGTCATCGAGATAGTTGAGCAGGCAACCAACATGGCTGCCGGGTGATTGACAGGAGGGCATTGACCAGAAGCATTCTGGGTCATCGAGATAGTTGAGCAGGCAACCAACATGGCTGCCGGGTGATTGACAGGAGGGCATTGACCAGAAGCAT
>PVLC010034179.1:0-17056 GCA_004027655.1 Graphiurus murinus
TTACAAGATCACATCAAAGTCAATCACTAAACTGACCAGGAGATAGGGGGAGGGTGGGTGGGAATTGGGGAAGGGTTAATGAGAAATATGTGCATGGATGTCTTTACCTGTACTAGCTTGTACCCAACAAAAATGTGTGATTAACCCTGTTGTACCCAAGAAATGTATAAAATTCCATGCTAAAAAAAAATAAAAAATAGAGAAAAAAAAAGAAAGAAATGAAGGAAAAAATAAAAAAATTCTAAAATCAAACAAGAATAGAGATACAGCATACCAAAATCTCTGGGACACTATGAAAGCAGTTCTATGAGGAAAGTTTGTAGCAATAAGTGCCTATATTAAACATTAGAAAATTTTCTAATAAGTAACTCTCAAGTACCAAGAAAAACAATAACGTCATTTTTTGTGTAACTAGAGATTGAAGGCGTTCTACCCCTGAGCTATATCCACCAGCTTGTTTTACTTTTTATTTTGAAACAGGGTCTCACTAAGTTTCTGAAAGTCTCATTACATTGCTGAGGCTGTCCTCGAGCCTATGATTCTCCTGTCTCAGCCTCCTGAGTATTGGAATTACAGAAGTGTGCCACCATGCTCGGCAATATCATGTTTTATACTTTAAGTATACACAATAATAAAATCCATTTTTAAAAATTGTATCTGTTATTAACTCTTGTCTTAACTTCCACTTCCTTTCTATGTCACTATGAACTTGCATCTTACAAAACACATGCGCACACATGTTCACACATGTGGAGGCTCCTATGTTACATTTCTCATCCCTGTGTTCCCACCTGTGGCATTTTACAAGGCTGAAGTGCAGTTACGTCATGTAACTGACTTCATTATGGCCAAGTGGATGTGAATGAAAGGGATGTACATAACTTCCAGGTCTGGTCCAGGAGGAGGAGATCCTCCTCATATTCCTATTTTCTCTTTCCTGTTTGGAATCAAAGACTCAAGTAGAGGACATCAAAACCTTAGAAAATAATGGGAGGAGATTGGCTCTCAGAGTTCCCATGTGGGAGACTGTCCACCTAGTTGTCATTTGGACTATGAGGTAAGAAATAAGCTTTTTATTATATTAAGTTCCTAAGATGTTGCAGTTGCTTCTATGGCAATTAACCTTTGAGATTAACATAATAATATAATAATGCTCTAATTTGTATGTGCAACACTTAGTTAAATTGTAGTAGCCTCAGCTGAAATGCACAAATTCAGGTATTTGTATATAATATATGTTATATTATTATATAATTATTAATATTAATTATTTATTATAAGTACATAATTCATAATATATATTATGTTGTTTTGTTTTTGGTTTTGGTGCTGGGGATTGAACCCATGGGTGTTCTACTGCTGAGCTACACCTCTAATCCCTTTTATTTTTTTATTTGTTTTTTTGTTTTGTTTTTTGCAGTACTGGAGATGGAACCCGGGGGCATTCTACCTCTGAGCTACAGCCCCAGCCTTACTTTTTAGTCTTTATTTTGAAACAGGGTCTCACTAAGTTGCAGAGGGCCTCACTAAGCAGCTGAGGCTGGCCTCGAACCCGGATCCTCCAGTCTCAGTCTCCCAAATGCTGGGATTACAAGTGTGCACCACTACATCCGGCTCCTTTTATTTTTTATTTGTAAACAGGTTCTTGCTAAATTGCTGAGACAGGCCTCAAATCTGCAATCAGTCTTCCTGTCTCAGCCTCCCAAGTCCTGAGATTACAGGTGTACACCACCACATCCAGCATAAAATTCATTTTAAATCTCATGCCTTCTCCCCAGTTATGTACAAACTGATACATCTCAACAGGATTGATGAGGCAAGTAAGGCACCTACAGCTCAAACATTATAGGGACACTTGTTCTCAGCCTTGTTTAAGTGCAGACCTGGCCTCTATGAATGATGCCTCCTTAGAGCTGGCACCTAGGCTCTTCACTTACTTCACCTGAATCCCAGTCCTGCATTCCCATGCTCCTGCTGGGGATGTCACCCTGTACTCTGATCCGTTTACTGACACTGATGCTAAACCAGGCAGCTTCCTGACAGCTGGTTTAGCCACCAATTTTCTATTACCTGTAGCAAGTTGATTGATTTCTCTGAGCCTCAATTTCCTCTTCTGAAGAGTATCTGGTTCATAAACCTCGAAAAATGATGCTGATGATGTCATTATTCTTCTCAAAGTTGTCAAGGTGAATAAGTGAATTTCAGGCCTGGACTTTATGTGCTATACAGACAAAGGGAGGTAACATGTCCTTGCTACCCCATAGCTATTTTATTTTGCTGAGCTGCCTGATATGCCCTGACCTCTTCATGAAGACGGTCTGCTCTGCCACACATCTCCTGGGGGCATTAACTTACCTTTTGCTTTTGCTCACTGGACATTTCTCTCTCAGGGACATCTGTTCAATGGCCACATTTGACCAAGAATTGGCTCTAGAGGTGCTATTTGGGGGCTGATGATAGGCCAAGCATAATAGTTCCACCAGTGCAGCATATTCCATCCACAATATGAGCCAGGCACACACAACCTATATACATGCTCAGATACCAGACTCAAAAATAGACCTATTTAGGATTCTGCTAGAGGTAGTTCCAAGGCTGACAAATCTGAATCTTTAACTTTGTGTGTGTGTGTGTGTGTGTGTGTGTGTGTGTGTGTGTGTGTGACTAGGATTGAACCCAGGAGAATTCTATCTCTGAGCTATACCTCCAGCCCTGTTTTTATTTTTATTTTTGAAAAAGGGTCTCACTAAGTTGTGGAGGGCCTCACTAAGTAGCTGAGGCTGGCTGCAAACCTGCAATTCTCCTGTGTCAGCCTCCCAAGTACTGGGATTACAAGCATGTGCCATCACCCCCAGCTGGATCTCCCACTTCAATTTATGACTTCTCATGTCATAATTTGGATCTGGAATGTCCCTTAAATATTTAGATGCTGAAGGCTTTGTTGATAGTTGGTGGTGTCATTGCGACATGTTAGAAACTTCAGGAGATGGTCACTAGTGAGAAGTGGGTTACTGGAGGGGTACCTTTGAGGGGTATATCTTATTCCTACTTCCCATTTTTCCTGGCTCTCATGAGTTGGGCATCTTTCCTCTGCCATATCCTTCTGTCATGATGTTCTGTCTCAGGCAAAGCAATGGATCCATTAGACCATGGAGTGAAACCTTTGAGACTGTGAGCCAAAACAAATCTTTCCTCCTTTAAATTGATTTATGTCAGGTATTTTATCACAGCAATGTTAAGCATATTAATAGTAGTGTAAGGGACTAGGCTCCCATCCATATTATTATGAATAAGAGAAGCTGGGAGCCAAGACTGGTGGCACACACCTGTCATCCCAGTAGTTAGGAGGCTGAAACAGGAGGATCTCAGCTTATAGGCAGGTGCTCAGCAGTTTAATGAGACTCTGTTTCAAAACAAAAATTAAAAGGGGCTTGGAGGCATAGCTTAGAGGCAGAATGCCCCTGAGCTCAATCACCATTACAAAAGAGAGAGAGAGAGAGAGAGGAGAGAGAGAGAGAGAGAGAGAGAGAGAGAGAGAGAGAGAGAGAGAGAGAGAGAGAGAAGTTCAGGACAGGGAAGAGGAAAGAAAATGAGAGAATGGAAATGTTCTGCTGCTAAACATTAATGAAAATACACACAGATGGTGTCAGGAGATTGAAAATATGGGGCAGAAAGGACTGGGGAATGCATGCTACTGAGGAGGAGAAGAGCAATAAAAAAGAATAAAAAGAAAGACAAACTTCTGGGCAAAAAAAAGAAGGGAAGCAAATAGAGATGTGAAAAAGGAAAACTGGGACTGAGGATTAGTGGTGGTGACATGAGAAGGAGCCATAGGGTGAGGGGGCAGGTCTTGCACCTCAAATAGTTTGAGCAAGACAGATAAATGCCAACCAGATAGTGACAGAATGGCCCAATGGTGGCCAACATTGCTGGAGGCGGCCTTAGGGTAAGTAAGTGCACCAGATTGTGAGCCCTCCCAGGGTTAGAGACTTACTCTTCCTCTCAGGGAAAGAGACTCACTACTCAAGATAGTCCAAGGCTGTGCTCACTCACCTGGGGCTATTTCTGGGGTGCTGTCTGATATCTTAAAGGTCCCATGAAAAGCTTGCTGCAGCTTTCTCTCCCCTTATGTGTGTTATGGGTGCCAGATCAAATGGGGGAAACAACAAAGAGAACTGAGCCTGGCCACTGGTCCCGAACAGTTTTTACTTCCAAGCCTAGATTTGGCCCTGCTCTCAGGACAATAGGGAAATAATGAAGAGGATGATGAGGCAAATTAACAAGTAGGAAAGGGGCCTGGGTCATATCACCATCCACTTCAGTGTCTCCCCTGTTTCTGCTGGGGAATCATATAACTTGAATCAATTTGAATAAACTAAGAGTACAAAGAAGAGGAGAGGAATGGTAGACCTGGGATAGCAGGGGGAGCCATACTGTTAAATACATGCCAATCCTACCACCCTGACAGATCCACTGCCTATAACTGTCTAGAGTTAATGCCAAGTCCTCAAGGTACCAGGGAATACCAAGAACATGAGGCCCAGCTCAGTTCTTTAAACTATAACACTTAGGGTGACCGTGTAGCACAGTAGGGTTTCTAGAAAGTCATCAGGGGTCAAGGGTGAACGGGAAATTAAATAACTACCCTTAAATCTTCCTGATTCTCTGACTTTTTCTCTGACTCATTCCCTTTTTCTCTCCTCATTCCTTTTTTCCCTCTGTTGGGTTACATATACTCATTGGTTCATGGTAAACAATCATCACTGTCTCACACATAGCCTTATTAACATATAGATAAACCAAATGTGAGAAACAACTGTCTTAGCCCCTTACTCCCTTCCTTCCTTCCAGAAGTAACAACTGACTTATGTTTTGGGTTTATTGTTTCCATGATTTTTTTTACTTTATCATAAATTATATATATATATATATATATATATATATATATATATATATATATAATTTCAGAATACACTAACTTTGGTCATTCAGCTATTTACCAAGGTATATAACTGAATAATGCAAATTATTTTCCTTTTTTTATTTTGGTATTGGGATTGAATCTAGAGAATTCTACCTCTGAGAGACAGCTCTCCTCTCAGCTCTTTTTTATTTATTTATTTGTTTTTATTTTGAAATAGGGTCTCGCTAAGTTGCTGAGGCTGGCCTTGAATCTATGATCCTCCTGTCTCAGCCTCCCAAGTAGTAGAATTACAGGCTTGCATCACCACTCCCAGCTGCAAATTTCTTAATGTCCATGAGTCTTAGTTTCCTCTTCCATAAAATAATAATGATAATGGTACCTACCTCAGTGGGTTATTGTGAGGATTTGTACCCTAGTACATATAAAGTACTTAGAAGGGGGGGTGTACACCTGTAATCCCAGTACTTGGAAAGCTGAGATAGGAGGATCACAGGTTCGAAGACAGCTTCAGCAATTTAGTGAGACCTTGTTTCAAGAAAAAAAACCTAAAAAACAAATAGTTAAAAGGCCAAGGGAGGTGTAACTTAGAGGAAAAATGCCCCTAGGTTCAATCCCCAGTACAAAAAAAGAGTACTTAGAGAAGTACTTGGTATATGAGTAGTAACAGTCATACTCTGCTGCCCCCTCAATTGTCTTTTTATTCCTTTTCTGGGTCATGTGCCACCTCTTCCAGGCAGACTTACATGATTTTACTAGTTGAAACCAATTCTTAATTTTCTCTATATTCCCATGGTACCTATTCACAACTGCATTCTGGCCTGTGTTTTGTACCAGAGCAAAAAAAAAAATCAAGTCTGTTTGCCTTTGAAGCAGTAGTTTTTACTATTATCTGCACATTAAAATGATCTGGGAACTTCTTAAGAGCCTAGATCCAAGCTCTATGCCAGACCAATTAAATGAAAATCTCTGGGTGTGAGACCTAGACAACAGCATTTAAAAAAACTCTCCAGGTGATTTTAATGTGCAGCCAAATAGGAGCCATACTTTAGAGTTAAAGTTAGTAAACTCTGGCTCTCGGATCAAATCCAACTCAGTGTCTATTTTTGTAAATAAAGTTATTTTAGTCCATTTGTTTATGTACTATCTATGGCTAATTTCATAGTATCATATTCAGGGGAAAGCCCAAATAATTTACATAGGAAAAATTATTGACCCATGTCTTAGAAAATAATATGAATTCAGCAACCATGTTTTAATCCATTTCTGTATTTCCTGCACTTGCCTAGCATAGCACTTTGCTAATAGTTGCTTAATAAGAAATTGCGCAAAGAATACATATAATTGAGACAGAAAGTCCTATCTGCCAAATTCAATTCTGAATTTATTTCAGCCAGAGTTTTAAGAAATTCCTCTTTCTCTCTGGTACTGGGGATTGAACCTAGGGACATTCTACCTCTGAGCTATACTCCCATCCCTTTTTATTTTGAGACAGGGTTTCACTAAGTTGTTGAGAGTCTCGCTACACTGCTGAGGCTGGCCTCAAACCTGGGATTCTCTTGTCTCAGCCTCCCAAGTACTGGGACTACAAGCATCAGCCACTACACCTGGCTTCCATTCTCCTTATTTGTTCGGAGAAGATGACTAGTAAGAGCAATGGAGACACAAAATCCTAGAAGCTAAATGAATGTTAGAGCACTGAGCCAGCTTCCTCACCACTACCACTTGGCACACTTTATTTTTAGGGTCTTTAATGGGCTCCTATCTCTCCCAAGTCCATCCAGATTGAAAAAATACTTGAACTCAACCTTTAGAGACCTCTTCTAGATTTTTTTTTCTTTTCTTTTCTTTTTTTTTGTGCTGGGGATTGAAACCGGCGACACTCTGCCTCCAAGCTACAACCATAACACTTCTTTTTATTTTGAAACAGGGTCTCACTAAGTTATCTCAAACCTACTGCCTTCAAACCTGCAATCCTCCTGTGGTTAGCCTTCCAAGTACTGGAATTACAGGCATGCACAACTGCACTGGGCCTCTTCCAGATTTTACATATATTGCATAGTATTTCCCTTTACTGTCTTATAGGTTGTCTTGTTTATTTATGTAACAGTGGTTAAAATAGAGTCTTTAGAATCAGAGAAACCTGAGCGTGAATCTTGGCTGTGTGACCTTGGTCTTATTATTTCCTGGCTCTGAGTCTTTATTTCTATATCTACAAAAGGGGCATAAGAATATCCACCTCAGCCTGAAGTGGTGGTGTATGCCTGTAATTCCAGCACTTGGTGTTAGATAGCTGGCCAGAGCAAAAACAACTCCATTTTGTGAAGTCTTTCCACTTACTGGAAAAGTCTCCATATCTTGCTTACTGGAATTCTCCCATATCTTTCTTAGCACAAACCACAAAGGACCTTTAGATAGCCCCTTTTCTACCTTAAGGACTCCCCCTATCCCACCTTAAGAACTACCCACCAGAATTTGAATTTCCCTCCTAATTAATCTATATAAACCCTCAGCCTGTGAACAGACATGGACTCAATCCTTTCTTGGAGATCCCCCACCATAAGTTTTATCACCATAACTTTATCTCAATAAAGTCTGCTCTGCCATAAAGCTGTCTCATTCTTTCTCTCTCTTCCCTCCCTAGACCTTTCACTTGGGAGGCTGACCCAGGAGGATTGTATGTTTGAGGCCAGCCTCAGCCAATTTAGTGAGGCCTGTTTCAAAATAAACAAGAAAGGGCTGAGGATGTAGCTCAGAGGTAGAATGCCCCTGGGTTCAATCCTCAGTAACACACACACACACACACACACACACACACACACACACACACACACACACGTACATACCTCACAGGGTTTTTAAAGGGAATAAAAGGGATAATGCTTGAAAAACACTAAGCACATAAGCACAGTGCTGGGTAAATAGTAAATAGTCAAAGGAAGCTATGATTATCTTCATCACAGCTATTATCATCACCAGAAGATTTCTCTCCCCTGCCATGTTATAAACCCCTTAAGGCAGGGGCCTTGTCCAAGCCATATCTGCAGCCTCATCATGCCTGGTACATAGTCGACTTTCAATATGCATTTACTGTTTGAATTCTATCCAAGTCTCACACTAAACAGAGCTCATGGCAGGGACAAGCTCCATGTCCATACCCCTTAATCTCTATCACCTGCATCCCAAGTCATCTGGGTGTTCATCAAGGCTATATATCAAAAATAAGCACTGCCATATGTGGAATGTATACTAGCCTTGGGGACACCCAAAATTAATTTCCCCACATTCTCCAAATTAACAGTAACTCTATTAAAATCCCCACCTGTGACAAATCCATAGTGTATTTGTTTTTCCTGCAGAAAGGAACTGCTACTGGAGTGGTATTTACAAAATGCTTGTCTCAACAAGTCTAAATTGCTAAGGCAGTGCTTAAATTCAAATCTAGAGGACATGTAATAGGCCAGATATTGTCTTTGACAGGAAAAGAGAATAAAAAAGGCATTCCAAAGCTCGCAACCATTTTCCCTGATGCAACACTGAATTGGGCTGAGGGACTGCTATATCAGCCTGGTAATAGGGCTCTGTGTTTTGAAAATGCAATTGTTTAATATTAATAAAATGCCACTGTACATGGGCTCCCAGCATGTCTAGACTTGGCCAGTGTTCATTGATTTATTTAACACTGTCCTCAGAAGGATAAATGGGATACACACCTTCACCAGTGAGAGATGTCTGTGGGGCAGAATCAAAACCCTTGCAGTTCAACAGCAATCAACACAAAATCTGATATCCTGATTAAATGTCAGGTTTCTGGGTCCCCAGGCAAATAGCTAAACCCAGGGAGGGCAAAGTTTACTTTTCTGAGCTCCTGTCTCCTCTTTCTGTTCCCCTTCCCTGGACCTTACCCCAATCTCACATTGGGTTACACATTTCTTTTTTTAATGTTTTTACTTTTAAAAATGTATGGAGGTGAGGTTGACAATATAAAAAGAGTGGCTTATTTTGCAGTGCTGGAGGATTGAACCCAGGGCCTGGCATGTGCTAGGCAAGCAGTGAGATATATCTGAGCCCTTTTAAATTTTCGTTTTGAGCTGAGAGGTCTCATTAACTTTCCCAGGCTGGTCTCGAACTTGAGATTCTCCTGAAAAAGCCCCTGAATAGGTGGGATTACAGGCCTGTGTCACTGTGCCCAGAGAAAAAGATATTTTAAAAGCAACTTTATTGAAGCATAATTGATATACAAAACTGCACATATTTAAATTTGTATAAATAACGTGCTGAGTTGGGACATATGCATTTGCCTATTGAAATGACCATCACAATTATGGCAATAGAAATGCCCATCATCTCCAAACGTTTCCTGGTGTGCCTTTATATGAGATCTACCCTCTTAAGTAATTTTGGCATTCATATTATAGTTCCCCCGGCTTAAATGAATGACAAAGCTACAGAGAGAAATTTCATTTACATAGAGGTCACTAGATTCAAAATAAAGACATGTTTGCCCAATTCACAGTGAATGGGTGACCTTCCAGGGACTGCAAAACTCCATAATCAGACAGAATGACATGCTAATAGTAGAATATTGGAGATAGATAAGAACATTCTGGGAGACAACATTCCTCCTTTACCACTATCTCATTTTCTCTTGTTACAAAATGTAGTGAGTAGATGCCTTATGGAATATCAGTGATTTTAAGGGGATAACAATTAAACATAACTAAGATGATCTTTGGGAGAAACCAAGAAAAATCTTGACATATGTTGTTATTTCCAGGGGCTGCTGCTTAGCTTTGTAACAGTGTGAAGCACAAGGGAATGTGAATGAAAATGGTCTTTTAGAATTGAGGTAAAGCCAGACATAATGGTGCATGGTATAATACCATTACTTGGGAGGCTGAGACAGGATTGCAGGTTGGCAGCTAGCCTCAGAAACTTAGTGAGGCCCTCTGCAACTTAGTGAGACTCTGTTTCAAAATAAAAATAAAAAAATTGAACAGGAGGTGTAAGTCAGAGATAGAATGCCTCTGGGTTCAATCCTTTCTTGTTAAAAAAGTTAACAAGAAAGAATTAAGGGGAAGGGGACTCCCTGGATTAGGCTGATAAAAGGCTTTTTTTTTTGCGGTACTGGGGATTGAACCCAGGGGCATTCTACCTCTGAGCTACACCCCCAGCCCTATTTCTCAATTCTTTATTTTGAAACAGGGTCTCATTAAGTTGCAGAGGGCCTCACTAAGCAGCTGAGGCTGGCCGCGAACCTGCAATCCTCCTGTCTCAGCCTCCCAAATACTGGGAAGGGATTTTTTTTTCTGGATGTTCCTTTGAGGATGAATAGCAACTGTGTGGGTGGTAAATAGGGCTGGCTTCATGGCATATGACTAGTGCAGTCTTATAGGTTACCATACTTAGAAGGGTTCCACATTTGGCATTTAATCATCTGTATGAGCTGTCTTTTTTTTTTTTTCAGTACTGGGGATTGAACTCAGGGGCATTCTACCTCCGAGTTATACCCCCAGCCCTATTTTTTATTCTTTATTTTGAAACAGGGTTTCACTAAGTTGCGGAGTGCCTCACTAGGTAGTTGAGGCTGGCCGCGAACCCAGATCCTCTGGTCTCAGCCTCCCAAATGCTGGGATTACAAGCGTGCGCCACCACGCCCGGCTGTCTTAAAATTTGTAATTTTCCCTTGAGCTTGTGTTTTGTAAGTTAAGTCTAACAGGTCAATGAAGCATATGCCCCAGCAAGGCTTGCTGCCTTGACTTACATGTGCTTCGATTCTTATTACCTCTCCATCTCCCTGGGAAGGGCCCCATCCCTGCTCAGTGACTACTACCTCTCTTCATTCCCACGGGGGGCCTGGAACAGGCACATGGAGAGCCAGGGACAGGTATACTCCTCCTACAGTGTCTTGAAGAAGAGCATGTCAATCAGAGGTGGCAGCTGCATGGCCTATTTGGCAGGTGACTTGGTGTTGGCTAAACTTCTCAGCCTCCTTGATTCAGGTACCAAGTATGTCTTTCTATGGAGGTTTGCAATCCTTCAAGGGTCACTCGTTTACTATGGGTTGGGGTGGCAGGCCGGTGGGAAGTGGAGGTTGACTTTTATGTCCCCAGATGAGGCCAGCATGTCAGGTTGATAGCATATGAGAGGGGACACTTCACAGGGCAAAGGCCCCAGCATTCATGAAGGTTTGCATTTACTTAGCATTTTTACTCATGCTCAAAGAAGCATGGCATTAAATAGCACAGAAAAAACACCATAACAAGAGATGTCAGTCCTAGATAATGACAGAGTAGATGCACTTTTCCCTATCCCTCTCAATAGGGTCAGATAACAAACCCGTACATTATATATTTAGAAAATACTCCAACAGAGGGAAAGAAAGTATCCCAGTTAGAGACCTTAGGAGCTGAGAAAATACATGTCAGTGAATACCTTGGATTTTATTTTTGCCTCAGATATCTAAGCCTGGTGCCAGAGAGACTGCCAACCTGTAAAAAAAAAACCACCCAGAAACACCAAAATAAGTTCTAACAGAAAATAGCCTGCTCTCTCTAGACAAAGACTCAGAAAGGGATATCCTAGAAAGACAAAAATGATTAGACAATTGCTGTTCTACTCCAGCCAAGTACTATTGAGAACCACTATGGTTACATACCACCCATGCCAGCAAAGGCAGAATTGGAAAGCCTAGCCCTTTTCCCTCACTAGGTGCTCAACTGTTTCCTTGCTGAGGTGGTATCATAAGCAATAAAATAAGGTAATGAAGCCGGGCGTGGTGGCGCATGCTTGTAATCCCAGCATTTGGGAGGCTGAGACAGGAGGATCTGGGTTTGAGGCCAGCCTCAGCTACCTAGTGAGGTTCTCTGCAACTTAGTGAGACCCTGTTTCAAAATAAAGAATAAAAAATAGGGCTGGGGGTATAGCTCGGAGGTAGAATGCCCCTGAGTTCAATCCCCAGTACCGCAAAAAAAAAAATAAATAATAAGGTAATGAGCTCCCCCCCTCCCCAGTGTTAGGAGGGATCATGGAAGGAGCTTGGACTTCCACTCCAAACTAGTAGCAATAAGGCACTCCTCCCTCTCCTTGCTGGGGTGGTGTTAGAGAAAGTGAAGAGGCAAGCCAGAAATTTCAACACTGCCCAATGGTGATGAACCTCCTCCTCTACCCCTTGGTATCCATGAAGGCTAGGTAGGAAGATGCAAAAGGCAACCCTCCCTGTCCCAGCCAGGGTGGTATTAGTAGAGGCCTATTAGGGAGTATGATCTCCCACCCATACCCAGTAGTTAGGAGGTCCCCCTCCTCTTCCAAGTTATCAGAGGAGCTAAATGGGAACTTGACAGCAAGAAAATTTTCCTATTCCTCACTGTTTCAATATTAAAGAAGGGTTACTGCAGCAGAATTCTTAATTATACCAGATGTTGTCTAACATAATACCCCAAATGCCCAGAATACAATTTGAAAAATCACACATTATGTAAAAAAACCTGGAAAATCTCAAAGTGAAGCAGAAAAGACAAATCAACTAATGGCAATAGCACAATGAAAGAGATACTAGAATAATCTAGCCTCACCAGCAGATAGGCACTGGTAGCCAGCCTTGCCATCTTAACCATTTGTGGCCTCTTACAAAGAAGCCAGAGAGACATGATGTGGGCTAAGCAGCTGCAGATCTCCACAGTGTAAGCAGGTGACATCTTCCTACAAATTTGACAGATATCTAAATGAGTGGATGCCTGACCAGACTCTGTAGCAGCAGTAGCAGCAGAGCCAGAGCAGCGCTCAACTGTAAGCTAACAGCCTTAGGGACTTGTGGCAAACGATAGACTCACAAGGTTTGAGACTTTGTAGCCCACTGCTGTAGTGGCTGGGTTGGAGCAGAGACGTGGAAGAGACTCAGAGCTTGCAGGGCACAGAGTCATTACAGGACTTCTACAGAATACACTGGTCACCCACCGTCTATGTAGACAGAAAGACACAGACACAGGGCCTATGGAAAGTGCAGAGCCCGGGGGGCTTACATTGGGTCCAAGCCCTAGTGACACCCACTGTCAGCATAGACAGAGAGTGGCACAAGGACAGGCCCTGTGGAGAGCTCAGAGGCTCAAGTGTGCAGTGGGATGGACACTAGCAGCACGTAGTGCCTGGACTGACAATAACAGACATCAGAACAGGGTCCTAATCACTGTAGGAGACCCAAAAGTGGGTCTACAAACTGACATCTCCACTGTAGGCCACTGAGCAAACTAGATGGCTTGGAAGATGCTCAAAACCTACTATAGTGAGCAGATATTAAACAGCTGAAAATATACACACAGACCCAGGGGAACTGCAGAAGCCGAGTCTGCTCTGTACTTGTATGTTTTCAGGTTTTTTTGCTATTGTTGTTGTTATTTTGTTTTGTTTGGTTTGGTCATTTTTTAATTTTTGTTTGTTTGCTCTCTTCCCCATTCCTTTTACAAGTTTCCCCCTCTATCCTATTTACTTTCTTCTCATCAACCTTTTTTTCTTTTCTTTCTTTGTCTCATAGTAAATCCATTTAACATCACTACAACTAAATATCCTACATTGACTACTAGAATCCCCCTACATATTCGCTATCTCTAATCTCTACCATGTATTACCTTACTACACTCAAACTCTCATTCTACTCGATTATATCTTCTACTTTACCTTCTTCTTGCATCCATCACTACAGCTTCTCCTACCTCATCCAACCTTTACCATCAAATACAACACAACTTGCCCTTATATATACCAGCAGACACCTCTAAATCCCTACTGCTGAGATTGAACCATAGAGATGAACCACCAAAAGGACTTCTCAGACACCAAGGATAAATGAACCACAGCTGTTAAAAGAAATCACCCAACATCTCCCACATCGAGATTTAAAAAACACATAGGGAATAAACTGTTCTACTTAATCCTTTAAGCCAAATTCCTACAATGGAATCGACAGACAGGACCCCAGACCTTAACACCTGAAACCCATCAATGTCATCATTGCAGCAGACAGAAGGAGCCCCAGAGTAACTGCAAATGAAGATCTACAGGTAGAACAAAAGTGGAGTGATAGTAGATACAGTTTTCAAGGCTTGTCTCAAAGGGTGATGAAAACACAAGAAAACAGAGAATAACATGATAAAGGCTATTCAATAGTAAGGCATACCTAATGGTAAATATATACACTCCATAATAAGCTACTATTCAGAGAGAGACAATAGACATAAGAAACCTATAGGCTGAGAGAAAGCTAGCAAAAGCAACAAAGATATAAACTTAAGAAACCAGAAATCATGGGAAGGAAGAATAGCAAGGAAACAAAGAGCTCCTACAACCCTATAATAACAGAACCAACCAACACAGAACTGCAGAGACTGCTAGAATAACAACTCATATCTTTAATAGTGGAAAAGATACAAGATTTCTGAAAAGAATTCAGAGAGAGTCTGAAAGAAATGAAGGAACAAATAAAGAATCTGACACCCTGATCAGAAATAAAAAAGAACCTTTGAAGGATGTGAAGGATGTAATAAATGAAGTGAAGGCATCAACACAAACTATAAACAGTAGACTAGACAACATGGAAAATAGAATCTCACTCTTAGAAGATGATCACTCCAAAAATAAATGCATAGTATATAATATAGAAAAAAACAATTCGAAGTTGGGTGTGGTGGAGCATGCTTGTAATCTCAGTACTTGGGAGGCTGAGACAGTAGGATCGCAGGTTTGCGGCCAGCCTCAGCTACTTAGTGAGGTACTCCGCAACTTAGTGAGAGCCTGTTTCAAAATAAATAATAAAAAGTATGACTGGGGGTATAGCTCAAAGGTAGAATGCTCCTGGGTTCAATCCCTGGTACCACACATAAAAAAATTGACAGCATGAATTGGAAATTGAGGAGACCTGGGCCAATTTTAAAAGAGCTAACCTAAGAATAATAGGCGTAGAAGAAGGAATAGAAGTTGGAACCAAAGGAATCAGCCATCGTTTCAAAGAAGTAATATCAGAAACTTTTCCAAACATAGAAAAGAGGTAGACACATAGGTACAGGAAACATATAGAACTCCCTTAGGCAAGATCAAAGAAAAGGTTCACCACGCCATATTGTCATGGACAAATTTGAGGCCGTAGCCTTTGCATAATTAATGCCATGTTGTTACCCTAGGTGACCCAGCTAGTCACACATAACTGCTTGTTTAGCTTCTGTAATTTCTGCTTGATTCACACCAGCAGGAACAGCCCATTAGGAACATCCTTGTCACAAATGGGATGTATATAATAGAAGGATTGATCTTTGTCACAACCATGATATGTGTAAAATAGAAGGGATACATGTAGTTTGTTGAGCTTATGCACAATATTGTTTTGTGGCTTCTGAATGTTACACTTGGTTACCACCCCTGCTGTTCCATGCTGCTTTGAGAACCTAAACTTTTTAACCTGAGCTTATGGTTTGTCTGTACAAAAGTAGTCCAAAATAGTCATTTGGCACTGCACTGAGGTTCAGTGACTTAATATCAGGAAGAGTCTGTTTTATGAAAATGGCTGCATCTGTGTTTGGGGCATAAATGTTGATTATCATTATTTCCTCTTGCTGATTTTTTTCTTTTACCAGTAGAAAATGACCTACTTTGTCTCTTCTGATAACCTTAGGCTTGAAATCTAATTTGTCTGATATCATAGTTGCTACTCCTACTTGTCTTTGAATTCCATTGACATGGGTTACCTTGCTCTAGCTCTTCATCTTTAGTTGGTGAGTATTGTTACTTGTGGGGTGCATTTCTTACAGGCTGAAGCAGAAATTACAGAAGCTAAACAAGCAGTTATGTGTGACTAGCTGGGTCACCTAGGGTAACAACCTGGCTATTTTTGGTTCTGAGTGGTCTTCTCTGGTGGTCATATCTCACAACAATATAAGAGACCAAGGAGAGAATCTTAAAGGTGATAAAAGTAAAAGACCAAGTGACATTCAGAGGCAAACCAATTAGAAATACTCCAGACCTCCCAAACCAAGTCATGAAAGGGAGGAGGGCCTGGAGCAACATATTCCAAACTCTGAAAGAAAGCAACTTGCAGCCAAGATTTTACTACCTAGCAAAACTATCTCCCAAATTCAACGAGGAAATAAAAACCATCCACGACAAACAGAAACTGAAAGAATTATGTCTTCCAAACCAGCACTAGAAAAAATACTCAGAGATTAACTACAAAGAAGAACTAACAAGTAAACATCAGAACCAGAGAAACAATTATTTCCAGCAAGTAAACAATTAAGCAAAGAAGAGCAAACACTACCTCGAACAGAAGTTAAAACTCAAAATGTTAGGAATTAAGAATCAAATCATGCAGGAGGCATCACAATACCTGACTTTAAACTCTACTACAAAGCCACAGTAATAAAAACAGCATGGTATTAGCACAAAAATAGATACATAGACCAATGGAGCAGAATAGAAGACTCAGAAACAGACCCACAGACTTACAGTCAACTGATTTTTGACAAAGGAGCCAAAAATATACACTGGAAAAAGGATAGCCTCTTTAACAAATGGTGTTGGCAAAACTGGTTAACCATATGCAGGAAACAGGAAATAAACCCCACTTTCTCACCCTGCACAAGAGTCAACTCAAGGTGGATCAAGGACCTGCAAGTCAGACCTTGCAGATACTTGAAGAGGGCATAGGACCAACACTTGAACACATAGGTACAGGTAAAAACTTTCTCAGCAGGACCCCAAAAGTACAGGCAGCTCAAAGGAAGATCAATCCATGGGATTGCATGAAACTGAAGAGCTTCTGCAAAGCAAAGGAAACTATCAAGAACCTCAACAGAGAACCTACAGAGTGGGAGAAAATTTTTGCCAGTTACACTTCAGATAGAGGTTTAATAACTAGGATATACAAAGAACTCAAGAAAATCTCAACTAAAAGAGCAAATAACCCAATCAAAAAATGGGCAAAGGACCTAAATAGACACTTCACAAAAGAAGAAATACAAATGGCCAATAAATGTATGAGGAAATGTTCCACATCGTTGGCAATCAGGGAGATGCAAATCAAAACTACCCTAAGATTTCACCTAACTCCAGTCAGAATGGCAATCATAAAAAACATGAACAACAACACCT